>CALNHX010003356.1:0-151694 GCA_940337035.1 Agriotes lineatus | reverse complement strand
GCAATAACAGGAAGATAGAAAAACTAACAAACAGGCTACAGGAAAAGAAATGAGAATATATAACAAAACGGAAGGAAAGAAACCCCCAATAAAGTATGAATTGAAAATGTTGCTACTGAATACAAAAAAAGAAAACGTAAGCGAACAAATTATGGAAGATTGAGAAGCTAAATATTAGAGCAATCCGAAAAAACGAAAACAGGGACACAATCAAAAGGAAAAGAACTAAAAATCAGAACTTGGAATGCCCAAAGCCTGAACAAAGAAGTGAAATTTAAGCATCTAGTGCAAGAAACAAAAAGATACAATATCGATGTTCTAGTAATCTAAGAAACAAACATAAAAGGAATGACCCAACTCGGTTTAGGAAATTATATATTCCTAAACGGGGGAGGAAGGGAAAATAAACTAGGGACAGGTTTTTTGATCAAAGATCGACTAAAAAAAAGCAGCCATTAACTACAATGTAGTAAACGAAAGAATAAGTACCCTAATAAGAATAAAAACAGACTACAGGAAGACTAAACATAATTAATATTCACGCTCCTACCGAGGATAAAAAAGGAGAGAAAAAAGCGGAATTTTACAAATTAATATTAGGCGAAGAAGCAGACAGCATACCCAATTACGACATAAAACTAATCATAGGGGACATGAACGCGAAAGTGGGAAGAGAAGACATAAACAAAGACATAGCAGCAGCGAGAGCCTGCATAAAGAGACCTACAAAAATGGTCAAAAAGTAGTAACTTTGCAGCAACCAAAAGAATGGTAATTAGAAGTACCACGTCAAAGAGAAAACATATCCACAAAGCTATTTGGATTAGCCCAGACAAGCAAACAAGAAACCAGATAGATCGTGTAATAACACAAAAATTATATGCAAGCAAGATCACAAAAATAAGGACACACAGTGGGGCAGATGTAAGATCGGAACGCCTACTAGTGATAGCAGATATAAAACAAACAATAACAAATATAAAACAATCAAAACCGAAAACAAATAGATGGAATGTAGAAATATTAAAGGAAATAGAAACACAACAAAAATACAAGGAATGCACAAAAAAGATGGCAGACCAACAATGCCAAAGAAACAGCATAGAAGAAAAATGGGAGCAGCTAAAAGAAATACTACTGAAATGCACCCAACAATTAGGATCAAAGAAAATAACACAAAAAGAATGGTGGGATGAAGGCTATAGGAAAGCAATAGAAGAATGGAAGGCAGTACGATTGGAAATGCTAGAAAAAGGAGTGCAAGAACTAAATGATAAATACAGAGCAGTGAGTAATAAAGGTCAGAAAGTATGCAGGGAAAAAAGGAAGGCAAGAAAAGAAAAATTCAAAAGAATAGAAGAAGCATAGAAAAATAATAATATAAAAGTACTTATTCTACAAACAGATAAAAGAAGAAAGAAAAGGTTACCAACAACAAAAGCTAGGTGTGAAAAACGAAAAAGCGGACCTTTGTATAGACGAACATAAAATGGCAGAAATCTGGGCTAGACACTTCTGGCAGATAGTTACAGAAAAGAAAAGAAACAAAGAAGAGAAAACAGGACCAAAACAAGAAGAGTAAACCCACAACAGAAACCCCAACTTACGAAGAAATGATAAAAATATAAAAAAAATAATTAAAAAACAATAAAAGTCTAGGATCAGACAATATCGAAGCACAACTAATAAAATATTCAGACGAAACAATACTAAAACGATTGTACCTACTAATAAAAGAAATATGGAGAAAAACAGAAATGCCAAAAGATTGGATCAAGGCGCATATTTACAAAAAAGGTAACAGAAATACAGTCACAAATTACAGACCGATAGCATTACTGAGTGTGGGGTACAAAATTTTAGCACAGCTGATAAACTAGAGGTTAAAACAAGAAACAGAAAACAAAATAGGAAACGACCAAGCTGGTTTCAAAAAGAGAAAATCGGTCATAGTAAAAAAGGATCACCATACATGCACTCTTCATAGATTTCAGGCTGGCGTATGACAAGATAAGAACAGATATATACAAAGCCCTAAAAAGTGTAGAAGTATAAGAAGAAATGACGAAACAACAAATACAATAAAATTTAAACACACACAATTAAAAGCTTTTCAAAACAACTCGGGGCTAAAGCAAGGAGACTCTCTATCAACAACCATTTTCAATATAGTATTAGAGGACATACTGAGGAAAACAAAAACTAAGACTTGAAAATAATATCATACCCGGTCCCTAACAAATCCTAGCCTATGCGGACGACATAACGGTACTAACACGAACAAAAAAGGAACTCAAAAGAATTGTTAAAAATATAGAAAAACAAGCCAGGACGGTGGGACTGGTAATCAATGAGGGAAAAACTACATGATATTAGGAAATAAAATACAAGAAGAAACACAAAACCTGACTTTCCAAGCAACAGACACAGGGCAAAAATATGTTTTCAAAATAGTGAACAGTGGAGTGTACGTAGAAGCAGGGATGACAAGCAATGGACAACAGGGAGCAAATATAAAGTGAAAATTGACAATGGGCTCAAGGTGTGTGGCAGCGTTAGAGGGAGTACTAAAACATAAAAACATACAAAGGAATCTGAAAACAAGACTATATAAAACAGTGATTCGCCAGGTAGTATTGTTCGGTGCAGAAACCTGGGTACTAACAAAATAATATGAAAACAAAATACATGCCTGGGAAAGAAAAATCCTAAGAAAAATGGTAGGACGAATAAAAGAAAATGGAGAGTGGAGAAGACGGATCAACCTAGAATTATAAGATATGTACGGAGAACCAAAGCTAACAACAGTCATCAGGGAAAATAGACTAAGATGGCTAGGCGCTAGAGCGAAGCAGGATGACCCGGTAAGAAGAACATTAACGATGGAAGCAGAAGGACGAAGCAGAAGAGGCGGACCGAAGAAGACTTGGTGGGGAGACATACAACAAGACATAAAACGCTTCAGAATAGAAAAATGGGAAGAGAAAACCATGAATAGGAAAGCATGGAAGCATTGAAGACATAGGCCTCTATGCCCATAGTGCTGGACTATACAGGGTGTCTCAAAAAGAATGGGACACCGATTAGTCAGAGATTCCTTAGGTTATAATAAATTGATTAAACCTAATATACCTTAGTACAAAGTCCCTCCAGTAAAAAGTTACAGGGCCTTGAAGTTCAATTTTTTATTTTTTATTTTTTTGTTAATTTCCGCAAATGTAGAGATATCACTTTAAATTTTGGTATACGTGCTTACTATTGTGTAATGCACTAATACAAAAATTTTCATCAACTAGACTTAACTGTAAAAGGCACTTTACCTATCTTTGAAAACTTTTTCTAGCTTTAACTTCGTTATCTGTACCATTTTTTGAAATTTTAGGTTATTATCTAAAAGAGAATTAAAATACACAAAAATAATGTACTCTTAGTTCATAAGCGTAAAAGCAACCGTTTGCCTTAAAATGCCCATCAAAGGTTTTTGGTTGTCATTAAGAAGTGCAATTATCAAGTAGCCATGATCACAAAAACAATGGTCATCTATTAAAAAACAATTATAAATCAATTAATGGCATTAGTGACATAAGAATTTGTTCTTTTATGTTTAAGAAAATGCCGTTACATAACGAATTTTCCAATGCTACGAGGTTCGTTATGTTGCAGCATTTTCGTAAGCACAAAAGACAAAAAAATGATAACACCAACGTCATTAATTGCTCTCTTGATGTTGTTTACTAGATTACAATCATTATCCATTGTTTTTGTGATCATGGCTACTTGATAATTGCACGTCTTAATGACAACCAAAAACTTTTGATGGGCATTTTAAGGCAAACGGTTGCTTTTAGGCTTAAGAACTGAGTGTACATTATTTTTGTGCTTTTTTATTCTCTTTCAGATAGTAACCTAAAATTTCAAAAAAAGTTACAGATAACGAAGTTAGAGTAAAAAAGAGTTTTGAAAGGTAGGTAAAGTGCCTCTTGCAGTCAAGTCTAGTTGATAAATTTTTTTGTGTTAGTGCATTACATAATAGTAAGTATGTATACCAAAACTTAAATTGATATCTCTACATTTGCGGAAATTAACAAAAAAATAAAATATAAAAAAATGAACTTCAAGGCCCTGTAACTTTTTACTGGAGGAACTTTGTACTAAGGTATATTAGGTTTAATCGATTTATTATAACCTAAGGAATCTTTGACTAATCGGTGTCCCATTCTTTTTGAGACACCCTGTATACAGTGTGTCCGCGGATTGAGCTCACATAAGGTGTAAATAACAGAAAATATTCGACTTGGAAGCTGATATTCTAGGATTCGCTCCTGCTTGTTCTCAAACCAAGATTTTGAAAATGGCAATCAAATTAATTACTGTACAGCATGTTTTTGAAATCGATTTAAAAAAATGGCCAACTAGCTTTATTAGAAGAGATAACAAAAAAAGTATTAAGAAAAGTTGTTTAGAATTAAAAGTGATGGTAGACTCTCAATTTTCAGACAAATCGGCCTACTTTCATTTCTTAAATTTTTTTGGATTTTTTTTGTACTAACATACCTTTTATCGTAGCTGTAGGAGGCACTCCATTATTTTTTTTTTAATATCTTAGTTCAGGAACCAGTTAGAGTGCCTCCTACAGCCACGATAAAAAGTACGTATGTTTGAACAAAAAACCAAAAAATATTTTAAAAAAAATCAAAGTAGGCCGATTTGTCTGAAAATTGAGAGTCTGCCATTACTCTTAATTCTAAACAACTTTTCTTAATACTTTTTTGTTATCTCTCCGATTTTTTCAAAACTTATAATGCTCGGCTTTGTGATATACATATACCACTCGGCCCCAATTTGGCGGCTTGAACTCAAAGGATTTGCTACTGCCATTACCCTGCATGATATATACAGTCGCGGCCAAAAAAAAACGTGACACTTTTTTACCTAATTCCCAAAATGCGTCAACATGAGCAAATATGCTCGCTTTATCCGTATTTCCAATATGTACTGGCATTTTTCAGAATTGAATAATGACTTATGATAACATTTAACAATTAGAATTGTCAGTGTCAACAATTGTTTTCGCATTTTGATAATTAGGTAAAAAATGTGTCCAGTTTTTTTTTGCAGCGACTGGAATTGGAATAGAAAAAAAGGGTCTTTCTTTTCATGCCAGAGCAAACTATGCGTTCCATATAAAAAATATGACTATGCTATAACTCGAATTTCAAAAATATTTTTGAAAAATTGGCTACGCCACACATTTTTATAAAAAAGGTGCCTGAAGAACGTAGTAATAACTTTTTTTATTTTCATAAATAAGCGAGATTAAGCCATATAACGAAAAGTTGAAACATTCAATTTTTACTTATTACTCGAAAACAAAAGACGATAGCCAATTTTATTCGAAAAAAAAAAAATATTTTGCCACTCTGTACATGGTAATAAAGAAGCTCAAAATTCCAAATAAACAAATCAATGTGGTGAGAATGACCAAAGTCAATACCAAAAGTGGGATCAAAATTTACAATATAAATACAAGCTATTTCCTGATAAACAATTGAATGTGACAAGGAGGCCCACAGTGTATTTACAGGTTATACGACAAAGTAACATAAACACCAGCGGAACAATATATTACAAAAGCCACTGATGCACAGCATATGTCGATAATTAACACTAGTATCTACAACAAAAGAAAAACTAGTAGAGATAACACAGAAGCTAATAAAGGATACAGGAAGAGTAGGACTAAAAATACACGAGACCGAAACAAAATATATGGAAATGCAGAAAAGTAAACTAGAACACAATAGACAAGAAGGTTGACACAGTGCAAACAGAAGAAAAGGACTTTGAAAAAGCGGACAAATTTATTTACTTAGGAAGTCTCATCAATAAAAGAGAAAACAGCAGTGAAGAGATCACCAATAGAATAAATAAGGCAAACAAAAGTGTGGGATCATTAATATGAGTGCTACAGCCAAGGTCAGTGTCACGTAAAACTAAATTAAGAATTTATAAGTCAGTAATCCAACCAACAGTACTATATACATGCGAAACATGGACAATAAATCAAATACAAGTGCAGGAAAGAAAAATGTAAATCTATAGAGGAACAAGTTGAGCGAAGAGTGGGTAAGAACAAATCAGGAAATATATGACATATGACATATATGCAGAGCCAAATATAATAAATGTGATTAAAGCCAAAAAGATAAGATGGTTTAGACACACACTACAATTACCTACAGTAAAAATAACAAAAAGAATCACAAATGGAACAATAGGGAATACAAGAAAAAGAGAATGACCAAGACACACCTGCAAGGAACAAGTCAGGGAAGATCTAAGAAAATTGGGAATTAAAAATTCGACAATGGAAGTAGTGAACAGAAAACATTGAAAAACACCGTAGAATTGCCGAGTTGAATATATTTAAAAAAAATAGGTTGGGGCGAAATTCTTTTTTAAACAACCCTGTATAATCAAAAGTATCTTAGTAATGTTAATGTGTACTTAAACCTGTATATAAGCAAATTTTAATCAACTCTTATAGTTTTTGAGATTAAGAATTTAGTAGTAAAATTCCTCAAATGCACTCTGTAACGTCTCGCCTTTATTTAGAAATATTTTAAATGGCCTTGTTGCCTCAGGTATGCTCTAAGCCGGAGAATACGTTCAAATTGCTCTGATATAGCGTAGATCAATAAATAACACAAGATAAATAATAAAAATAAAATATACTGTCTTTAACTATGTACATTGAAAGGGAACTTAATAGAACACACTGTATATTACGGACAGGGGGGTAGTTGCATCAACAGGGGTTGCTCCTAGACGCCGGTGGGGCTGTTACGCGGCGGCGGAGGGATTTGGTAGAATGCCCCGGCCTAGCGCATGTTACGCCTCTGGGCGATGTCCCGGAGTGGGTCAGCCGCGCACCAGCTGCCTCGCGCATCGACTTCGGAGCAAAGGTCGTCGGTCGCAGGCACCAGGTGACATTTGTTTACAATGGCTAGCTGCTGCGAACACTTCAGATTAGAAATGGTGTTTCAAGAACATACCTGCCAGCGTAGGAAGCTGCAGGAGTTCGCGTTCGGTGAGCCAAACTGGACCGGGGGCTGCTATACGATTTGCCGGCTTTCGTGGCTCGAAACGATGCAGCGGTCGGACTTTCGGGAAATTCGCTATTCAAGCGAATTTGCGGCTTCGACTGGATTGCGGCAGTGTGGAGATCTTTCTCGGATGGCTTCAGGAATGCTCATAGTATGCTGGCGGTGACACTTACAGGCAGGTCCCTTATCGCATAATCTCTGTATGCGTCCAGCCTGGCGGCGGCGGGCTGCTGATGACTTCCTGGTGCCTCATAATTCGGGTGAGTTAATATGGTTGAAACACGGCTTTCGAGAACGCAAATGAAATGCGGCTTTCGAGAACGCAAATGAAATGCGCCTTCGGAATTCGGATGATCACTGACGGGACGGCGGCGTTAATCTCGTTCAGCGGATTACAGGAATGTTAGTTACTAATTCCACGGTTTCGGCCTTTAACTAACATCGGTTCGGTTACAAGGGATACGGGGAAAGCTAATTAGGAGCCACGGTTTCGGCCTTTAAATTAATGACCGTGAACGGGTTCGATAAGGACCTCCAGGTTATCGGTATGTTCTCACGGACTGACAGTAACCATACCAGTACCGTAAGAACCTTTTAGCCGATTTCCCCTTTGCTTAGACAGTAACCTGCACAGGGCAAAAGGGTAATCGTCTCAGGTGGATTGGGAGAAGGCTTAGGGGAGAACCCCAGGATGGGATCTGACTCAGGAGCTGCCATGTGTTCCTTTTTATACGTTCAGTGGCTCCCGGTCGGCGGTCGTGCTCCCCACTCTGGCGGCGGGGGAAACACTCCTACGCGCAAACGTGGCTTCCTGCGCATCGGCTACCGGCCCGCGCTATCGCTTCTTAGCGCGGTCTTGAGATGCAAACGTTTGATAAGGCGGCGAATTAAATTCCCAATACGTTTCAAGTATCTTTAGAATTTAGATTCACAAGCGAAACGTTACAACTCTTTCATGCAATACCTCATTAGCTCTGGTGTAAGAAACGTTAGGTTATTTAAAAAGATACATTGTATTTTGTGCACCAGAATGATCATTTGAAGATTCAGACAAAATGGAATTATTTAAGGCAGTGTTTCTCAGCCTTTTTGTACAGGAGACCCCTATTTCATTAGCTGTAACTTGGCCACCCCCTTTAAGCACATTTCACATGGTAGTGTACTACATTTCTACATTCAAAATCGTTTAATAAAGCGGAATTTTGCACCATAGAAACCATTACAGCATAGCAACGGAGATTCGTTTTACGTTTGGCAATACTCAAGTGTATTGTTGGTAGCACTGTAAATCTATGTACAGTGGCGTAACTTCAGATTTCGGGCAAAAACATCAATAATAATAATACTACATTTAATAAATGACAATTAGATTTAGGCACTACAAAACAATGTTTTTTAACTAAGACGGTTAAAAAAATAAAAACAAGATTTCACGCTATGTGCTTACGCCTAGCTGGCCTTAATGTTTGCAAAATGTGTAACAATCTCTTGCAATTCCATTTTGTCAGGTATCTCCGATTCAGCGGACAATAAAGAAAGGTTTTCTAACCTTTCCTACTACATGCTCTTTCTGACTAAACATATAATTCATAGTGTGGTATATGTGATAGGAGTGCGCGAGTGTTATAGCTGATACGGCGACCCAAGGCAGGACGAGGGTATTGGAAACACGGGCAATCATAATGTAAATGCATTGAAGAGCGCACAAATATAATTATGTTGTGGTAAACTGTGTAGTTTCTTTTAAAATATTACAGTGGCGACGAGGATAAAACCTTTAATAAAACATAAAAACCGATATTTTACAACTACGCGAAATTCCTCAAAATGGCTTCCGCAGTTGCAGTTATCGGACATATGGCGGGATTCAATCCTCAATGCGGGAAATGGACTACCTTTGAAGGTAAATTACAGCAGTATTTTATCGCGAACAGTATTAAAACCGAGTGTAAAAAAGCCGTATTGTTAACGTTGCTACATGATAGCGTTTACGAACTTTTAACAGACTTGTGTGTACCAGATGCGCCAGAATCGAAAACATTCGAACAAACTTCAACGCAATATTCTAAAGAGAGGTTGGATACTTTTTTTTTATATCTTAAAGGAAAATTTAAATTTTAAGAATATGTGGTCGGTCTTTAAGCTAATTCTTATATTGTCTCATGGCAATGCTGCAGTTGAAAGTGGCTTCTCTGTAAACAAATCTGTACTTGTCGAAAACTTACACGAGGAAACGCTTGTAAATCAAAGATTTGTCTACGATACTATTAAGACATGTGGTGGCATTAAGAACATTGTGATAACGGATAAGCTGCGCAGATATGCAAAAAATGCGCATGCGAAATATAAAGCGGCCTTAGAAAAGACCAAAAAACAGATAAAAAACAGAAAGCGAAAGGGTCAAATTGGAAAGACAAGGTACGCAAGAAATACAAATTTTAGAAAAAGAAGAAGAATCTGAAACTGAACGCTGACAAAGAAACATCTCATATAAACCGAGAAATTGAAGACGTAAGAAAATATATATAATAACAGGTTGGGCAAATAGTGCCAAATGTATTTGTTAATGCTAATAATGCTCATTTATTTTTATTTGTTTTTTTTTTGTATTTTATATAAATTTTTATAATAAAATATTAATATAATGTCTGGAATTTTCCTTATATGGTCCTGGAAAACCTGGAAAAATCAGGGACTTTTAAAACTCAAGTTCGCTGGGTATCCTGATGTTATGCCATTTGCAATAAGTTTTTTAGGATACGCATTAAATACATTTTTTAGTGTAATCCCCTTATTGATATTAATGGTATACTCGAATCGAATTCTCACTCGACGACTTTATTATCAAATACTTTTGCTTACAAACTCAACGGGTTGCTTTGTAGAAACACCACTCGCCTTCGGCTCGTGTTGTTTCTAGGTAACCCGTTTCGTGAGAAGCAAAAGTATTTTTCATAATTCACAGTCGTCTCGTGGTATTATTACTGATTATACTACTCCCTCTAACATCAACCAATGAAAAACGGCAAAATGCGTCGTTACGCAACTTTTGATAATGTACATAGCAACTGATAATCGCATACCTTCCTGACTAATAGGTGATAATCACACGTCTACACCATGGCTTGCTGAATTGTTTCACAAACGTCACTTTGACGTGTGTCACACAATTCAGCAGGCCGTGCCTTCACAAGCATCACGTTGTCTGCAGAAAGTACAATCGTCATAGCAACCGCGTAAACCGTTTCAATTTTCATAATTCGCCATTATTGTTAGTGTGTTCACGAAATGGAACGGTTTGGCAATAATTCGACGGTAGAAATTAAATAAGCAATCAATAATAATAAACCACAGAACACGGTAAGATCGGAACAACATATATGGAGGCAGTTTATGCAGTTTCGCGAAGCACGCAGGTATGAGTTTAATCAGCAAACCTCAGACGAAACTCTATCCTTCATTCTGAAAGACTGGGCGTACAATATGCGAAAAAGCGATGGTCAGGATTATAAAGACTGTTGTGAAAGTAATGTGGAATGTAAGTGCAAATCTTCTAAAAAGAAAATATTTCGGAGAATACAATCGTGTCATTGACCAGTTTAATAATATCGTCTACGAGGAAGCAAGAAAAGCCAGAAAATTCAAAAGAAAACAATGACAGGCAATCTCCGAAAAACGAAAATCAAGTGCTGTACCTCTTACAATTGATGAAATACAGAAAACTGCAAAAGTTTTGGCGAAGATGCGCCGGATGCGCTGCAAAAACGATTTTATCAAGTAGCTGCATACGAACCTGCCCGGAAATGAAGCTGCCTCATGCCATGTTCAATAGTTCAAAAAAGAGTTAAATAACGATGGTTCTGAAACAGGGCGCATAGAATACAATCTAGTCTTCTCAAAAACTGCTCAAGACAGGTAAATCTATCTACATATATACTTTACCAAGGATTGAATAATACTTTCTCTATTTAAATTGACAGGTAGTAAGTGGTTGACTACTAATAAGCAACATCCTGAAATTTGCCCTGTTCGATTATTTAATAAACTTATGTCAAAGAGAACTGCTAACATTAAAACTAGCAGGTTATTTCTGACACCTAATAAAAATTGGAATTTATCAAAAAATGGAACTTGGTACAAAGATTGTCCTCTTGGAATAAACACCTTAAGCAAATGGACTCGCCTTGGAGCGGAAAACATAGGACTGGATACCAAAAGAAAGAAAATTACCAATTCATTCAAGCTGTTCTTCTGCTATTAGCAATTTATCAAGTTCAGGCGCTAACTTACAAGAGATCATAAAGCTAACTTAATCTAAGTGAAGAACACCGCTTAAAATAGATTCTGGAATTAAACAAGGTGATGATATTTTCAACTATACTAACTGTACGTTTAATATTTACAAATAAACTCTTCAAACGTTGTTTATTAAATCGTGATATAATCTAGCCGAATGCAACTCGTGTCTTCTTGATTATCAAATCATTTCTGTTTCCACTCGATATATTGTTTTATCTACTCCAGTGGGATAAGTAACGCATTACGTCACTCATTTGACACTATTTCAGTTACGTAATGAAGCTCATTACACCACTCAGTTATGTAATGGTTTCATTACGCAACTGAGTTGTGTAATGACTTCATTACGTAACTGAAATAGTGTCAAATGAATGACATAATGACATTTGCCTACTAAAATAGTTTTGAAAATGACAGATCTGACATTTCTCTTAATGCACTTTTCTCAATTTTAGGCAGTCGTAGATAAAATTTTGTACAATACATGTGTGATAATGCATCATTAATATACTTGTGTGCTTACATAACTCGTGCTACGCACTCGTTTGTAACTTACACACACGTATATTAATGATACTGTTATCCCACTTGTATAGTAAATAACTATTACGCAATCATGCACGTCCTTCGGACTCGCTTGATTGCCAAACAACTAGTTGCAGTATATATGATAACTTTTGTCAAAGAAGTTTTTTTTGTAAGACGTAAGTTTCTGAAAAAATCGTAGTTAGATTTTTACAAAAATATTGGGAGTAATATCTTTTAAAACTGTTTTAATATTACCTAACTAACTATAACTTTTGTTTGTTTTTTACGAAGTATAGGTTGTTTTAAAAAGTTGTCCTGAAAATCATGCATTACTGTACAATTTTTAGGCCGGAAAGTACTTCTTTACAAGACGATTTTGGAAAATTTTACTTTACAGGACTATTTTGAAAAATTTATGTTTTGATTGGTTGACAATATTTGTTGGGTGTAGTTACTAAGGAAATCAACTACATTCATTGATTTGCAATATCGGTTAACTGTGGTTCCCAAGGAAATGAACTACAAATATCTAGAGATTTTTACGAAGATATAATACTTGTTTGTTATTGTAATGTTTTAATATTTATGGAAAATGAAGGAAAGACACAGGTGCATAAAAAATGTACGTTGTAACTCATCCGGAAATGGCTTTACAGAACTTGTAGGCTCTTAGGGCTCGCCTTCGGCATCGGCCTGAAATGTGCCTATGCGTCCTGTACAGATGCTGTTTTCAGATTTACTACGTAAACTTATATGAAAAAGTCACAAGATTTAATTTTGGCAAGCAGTAAAAGAAAGTCATGTGATGGCCACATCTAATTTTTTATACTAGCAAATCATTGAATGAGGAAATCCCCTTGAAGAGACAAAATTTACATGATTAAAGAATGTTTATTTGTATATTTGTAGGCAAATTACAAATTACCCAAGCTTTTATCTAAAATTAATATTCATTCAGATTTTCACATAGGATACGTAAATGCAAAAACAGTGAATGTATCTAAAAACCCAAAAACCCAGTGAGCAGATAATTTGTAAAAAAAACCAACCCTGATATTTAGAACTAGCAATTTGGAATGCTCTCAAGGAATTTTGATTAGTTTGTAATGAAAAATGGAATTATATTTAGACACTTGCACAACGATGCAGAAATTCGGTATAAACCATTTTTTACCATTTATTTTATTAAAAGTACAAGTTAAAGCTTTTGTTTGTTTCTATATAGTCTTTATACAAACATCTACAACTGCCCTAGTTAGATTGCTCCTAAATGAATTCATAAAAAGAAATTTTATATGGTGCGAAGGTCACGTGAAATATTAAATACTTATCAAAATCCCTCTAAATGGAGCTCCTGTAATTTTTCCGAGTGAGATCTAAATTTACTGCCCCGATATACTCTACAATTCCCTTTGACTGTCTCTAGCTCGGTGCCATCAATTTTTGAATATAGGGCTCCCCTTGTGTTTCCACGTACATCAGTCCGTGCTGTTCTCGTCCACTTTAATGCGGTAAACTTCTTCAGGTTGTCTCCGCAATGCATCTGCGGCCTCCCTCTTCCTGGTATAGCAGTCCACGGTTTCCATTGTTGGGCAACCCGATTCAATTTGACATCCTGGTGGTGCTTATTATGGCCTGCCAGCTCCACTTCAACTTGGCAGCATGCTTGATCACATCGATGACTTGTTCCATCACAGATCCATTAATTTCATTTTTGACCTTATCACTGCTAACTCCAACATGACTCTTTCCATTCCTCAATGTGTCTTTGATAGTCGATCGAGGTTATTTTTTATGAACGATCATGTTTCGGCCCCATTTGATAGCACCGGAAGAACACATTGGTTGAAGACGGGACTTCTTCGATGTATAGGAAACTTTTTGTGCCAGCTCATCCTAATCTGGTTCGTCTTTATATTTTCGCTATTTAATTATCTTTATTAGGTTTTATTATCTGCCCTAAATATATACCGGGTGACCATTAGACCAGGACCATGCCTCTATCTCCTTTACTTATCAACGGACTTGGATGAAACTGGTTACAAGGGTATTAAACATAATTTCGGACGGAGAGACAGGGAATGGATTGTCTTGTATATTTTGCTTTTCGGAATTTAATACTCAAATTGCATACGACTGTGTTGCCATACTTGCTTAGATATTACACAAAAATATTTAAAAAATATTAAACATTTTCCAGTTTTAGATAAAAATAAGGCATATGGTTAGATTGGTAATTGCATTTTCTATCTAACGGGACAATGGCGCTTGGTAGGTACCATTTAAAAAACACATTCAGCAAATTTACTCGAGTCAATTAGAATATATTTTCTCCAATCACGGCTTTCTACAACAAAAAATAATATTTGAAAAAAATAATTTTTTGCTTAGAAAAATGATAATTTGGTAAGTGTGACGTATGTAATTTGAGCCGTACATGCCAAAAACCAAAAAATATATAGGGTAATATATTTAAAAAATCAAAGTTAGTGGCACGTCAATCAGAAATGATGCCTAGTATCCCTATATCAAAATTCATCCAAATTAATTCAGAATTAAAGGAGATACAAGCGTGGCCCTGGTTTTATTGCCACCTTGTATTAGAGATGAGTCATTTTCAACAACGTTAATTTGGAACGTTATTTTACGGCAAGGTTAGGTTTCGTTATTTGATCAGTAAATAACTTGTTACTTTGTTAACGAGTTCTATGGTACAAAGTGAGATACAGACAGTGCAGTGGCACTAGCGTTATGGAATGAATAGATTGCGAGTTAAAATAGCGTTACGCTCGCTATTTTAGCTACACGTTATGTAAAAATTACCTAAAAAATGGTGTAAATGACAACGATACGCACACGGGAAACTGTTGTTTCAAGTATTATAAATGGAATTGCATAAATAGATCATTAATAATTATTAATTAGAGGTTTCGGTGGAGGGTTTTTCATTTATAAAAATAAAAAATCTCCTTACAGTTATAAACATAACGTTTACCTTACAAACAGCTATGGTATTACTTTTTGATTTTGGAATAAAAAAGTTGCAAATCACAGAGATATTTCTTGAACTCATTTCTAGTGCTAAGTTTGTGACCGCAAACACCCACACAATACTATAAATATAAAAATTTATATTAAAAATCTTTAGGTTTTGGCGAGTGAATGGTGAGTACTGTAAAAAAATTTCAGCTGGCTTGAGTCATTTAGAGGAAGAATAAATATTGTGTACGTGCTGAAATATACAACAAACAGAATAAAAATGCAGACGCCGCGGTCAGAGATGTTTGCGGCTTTCAGGGCGTTCATTAGCATCAACGATAACAGCATCAGCGATCACGGTTGGCTCACATTATTAAGGAACGCCCTGTGTATTTATTTATTTATTTAGGATACAAACAGGATCATTGCCACTACAGTAACCACTTTTTTACAAAAAAATATACAGTAAATTAGTATATTAGTAAATAAAGGAAGTAATTATAGACAATCTAATATAACGCTAATATATGTTAATTTATAAATTTAGTTTATAGTAGTTTTTTAAGGTTAGTTTGACAAACAGTAAATAGGTCGATATCTAGACAATGAATTGACAATCTTGACACCGACTTACTGGAGAATTCATAGAACATTTGGTGTTGGAAAACGTTATAGAAAACAGCTGATTATTTCTTAATTCTCATGCAGGAATATTAAGGTTTATAAGAGATAGAAGTGCAGGACAATACATTTTATAGTTAAGAAGTTTGTGTAAAGTTAAAATGTCAGTGATAACTCTTCTGTTCTCAAGAGACCCAATGTTGAATCTCCTGTAAACAGGAGAGTAATCACTGTTGATGATATTGACTTTTTCTTTGTACCAAAGACATTTTAAAAATTTATTTTGTATTGCTTCTAATATATCTATATAAACCTAGTATTGAAGATTCCAAATGCAAGACGCAAAGTTAAGTTTGCTGAACACAAATGCATAATAGAGAACCAACATAGTTTGCCTGTTTTTGAAATATCTCGCTTGCCTGTTAATAAAACCAAGTGATCTAGCGCAACTTTTTAGCCATAGAATCTATGTGAGCATCAAAAATCAGCTTCTCATCGAATATCACTCCGAGATCTCTTATTTCTGAAACCTTTTTCAAATGTGTGTTATTTAAAACATAATCCCTTTGAATTAGATTAAAGTTACGCGTGAAGGTTATAGCATAACATTTATCTAAATTTACAAACAAATATTCCTCGAAGTTAGAAAGGTAATTTTGAAGTTCCTGGCAAGCAACGGCTCCGTGTTGGATCTGTTTAAAGATTTTTAGATCATCGGCGTACAAAAGAAAAGTTGAGTTCTTAAAACACTATGCAATATCATTAATGTAAATAATGAATAATAAAGGCCCTAAGGTGATCCTTGGGGCACACCTAATAGGGTTGCAAACATTTCGGAGGCAGAACCATTGATCGATGCGAACTGCTTTCTGTTTAAAATATAGGAGTTTAGCCAGTTCAGGACGACGCTACCCACACCGACCAAGGCCAACTTTTCAAATAAAATTCGATGATCTATTTATATGTGAGAGTTTTATCAGTAACATAGTAACATTATTTCGGAACTTTATTTTAGTAAAGCAAACGAATGGAACGTTACTAGTTAGTAGCAGTATTTCCCACTTCTACCTGGTATACTCATGTACTCTTTCCAGTCCGTCATTTCCAAGGGACATTTCTGAAGGTCTTCGATATTTGTCATTGTTTTCGTTTTGTAAAGGTACATTTTTAGTTCTTTCTCTTCTGAGGCTTCACCGTAAATATGATCATATTTCGATTTACAAATCTATTGAAAAAGAAATTAAACTGTTTTTTTAGAAATTTCAGAAAATGTTTTCTTCTTTGGTCCGTTAGGTGGCGGTCCGGGCGGGACGTCCCCGCAACGAATACGCTGTTGTCGGTGCCGCTGGGTCTCGAATTCCATTCACGGGTCGTTTCCATTCTTGGCGATCTTTGGCGACGTCTCGGGTATCGATAACCGATAATCGCTGATTCTTTAAGTCGCCCTCGATATTCTTTAGCCAGGTTTTCTTCGTTGTCGATCGCTGAATTCTCCAGTCTGCCGGACAGTCTCGCCAAAGAAGTTTACATGGCAAACGGTTATCATCCATTCGGCAGACATGTCCGAACCATCGTAGTCGACGTTTTTGTATTCTTCTCCTATCAGTGTTTGTTGATCATATCTTCCTCTAATTGTTTCGTTTCAAAGGCGGTTGCGGAGTGAGACACCGAGAATCTGCCTCAAGCATCGCATTTGGAAAACCTCGAGCTTGTCAAGGTCCGGCTTGAGCAATGTCCACGTTTCGGATCCATAAAGAAGGATGGGAAGGATCAGCGTTCGGTATAAGCGTACTTTGGTTTTGATGGTAATATTCGTTCGTT
Source organism: Agriotes lineatus (assembly GCA_940337035.1). Lineage (NCBI taxonomy): Eukaryota > Metazoa > Arthropoda > Insecta > Coleoptera > Elateridae > Agriotes > Agriotes lineatus. Next base: position 134,340 of record CALNHX010003356.1, on the reverse strand, counting down.
TCCATATGCACCATTTGAGCGAGGCGAATGTTGCGAATGGTACCTACCTGATGCGGTTGTAAACGTCGGCCATCGATGCCACTTTCTTTTCCTCAACCAGCGATCCCAAATATTTGAACATTGCAACCTGCTCGATTTGGGTTCCATCAAGGTAAACGCTGGCTTTCGATCCGTCCGTTGTGAGCACTTTGGTCTTATCCGCAATTATTCTTAATCCGTTTGACTGGGCGAGACGGGAAATGTACAAAATTTCCGTAGCTTCGGCGTCCGTGTCAGCGAAGACGGCGCTGTCATTAGCGAACATTAAATCGGTTAAGGAGTTGATGTCGTCGTACCTTACTCCACGTCGTCCATCGAACGGTTTCATCATAATTGCATCGATCACCACGTTAAAAAGTAACGGCGAGGCGACGTCTCCTTGTCGATCTCCAGTTTGAACCGGAAACTCTTCGGACAAGTCGTTTCCGACACGAACGGTATTGGTCGAGCCGGTGTACGATGCTTGGAGAAGTTGAATGATTTTCAATGGCACGTGTTCAGTCTTTAGGGCATTCCACAAGCTGTTCCAGTCGATGCAGTCGAAGGCGGATTTGAAATCGAAGAAGACGCCGACCGTTCGCTTTCCACATCGTATTCTTTCTTCCGTTAGCTGGCGCAGATCAAAAATCTGTTCGATACATCCTCGATGTGGTCTAAATCCTGCTTGCTCTTCTCGACTCGTTTGCTTTCGATGTTTCTGTAGCCTCAATTGTATGATTTTCGTAAATACTTTGCCGACGATCAAAAGGAGGCGAATACCATGGCTTCTATAGGTTTCCTCATCATATACTTTTCTATTGTATGTTATGTGCTGTGGCAGTACATTATAAAAACAAAGCAGCGCTGTTTGCCACTTATTTCGTTGGTCTATATTCGATTACACTATGTGTCTCTTGGTGTAACTGTCTCAATTTGACTTCTTAAAGATTTCCTTGTGCTTTGTATTTATTACAAGGCAAGATTTTATTACTCATTCGGCGATATAAATCGTGGTAATAGAAAAATTATTTTTGAAACAATTGTCATTCATGCAATTTATATTATTCTTGTTCTGGTAAAGGTAGATAGATGTCTTTTAAATAATGGATTTCTTAAAATTTGTCATTGCTGGTTACTTCGCTACTTTTTTAAAGGATACTATTTGGTGTTATTAGTTGCTGGCCTTATGATTGTTTTACAGCTTCAAACTCGTAAATTTGAATAGGTGAGTAGATGCGATCATCAGAAGTGACGTTAACATCAGTTTCTACGAAACTATAGGTAAGTGATTAACCCCTTACCAGAGCGTACATGGTAAAATCCTATTATGGACGTAAATAAAGTTTAAATTTTTTCATTAAAAATTGGGAAGTTGTAATTGTTGGAGCTTCCAGGGTTTCACCTCAGCAAGGGAGAGGTAAGCGTGCCATAGTGGCTCCAGTTTTAAGTTAGAAGTAGTCAAGTTGGCGTTAAGTAGCTATACATAGTTAAAGACGGTCTTGTACTAGTTCGCAGCACATCATCTGAAAAAGAGCCCAGATCAACAGTACATCAGATGTAAGGGCTTAATAAAGAGTCTAAAATGATACTAAGTGGGACACAAAACACATTTTTACTTCTACAAAAATTATAATGAAACATAGCTTTTGTTTTTGTACTAATGAGTTAATCATAATGTTGGGCATATTCGGTAACTGTATCAAAAAATCACAATTAAAATTAGAAATTCTTAAAATATAAATAGGTAATACAACTGAAGTTAATTCCAAATTTAATAATTTTTGACTTTTCTTTTTTCGTTCCTTGAATTTATACGGGAAGAATCATAGAAATATTTCCAATGAAATGACTCTCATGTCGTGTATAGTAGGGAACAGAAAACAATTACAGTAGAAGCTCGATTATCGGGAAGAACGTGGCACGGCCCTCTTCTGGATGATCGAACTTCCGGATAACCCGGAGAATTGAAAAAAAGCCCTAGTTACAATTGATCACTTTATTTATTCAATACAAAATTAGAAAAATATAAATTGTGAATATAAGACGACATTGAAGCCTGTTTGAGCCCAGTAAGACGTTTCTTTGATACATAGTCCCTCCACCTTCTTAAATATAAGACGTCGGCTGGTGTTGCATCTGGCTGCTGTTCTATATACTGGAGGGATCTTTCCAGCACCTGCATTTTACAAGAATTACAAATTTTTGTGGGTTTGCTGTCTTCCATATCATCGTCAATAACGGAAACTTTTGCGCCTTCATTTTGTGAGGCAAACTGTACAAGATCCGAATCAGTGAATTCTTCCTGATCATCAACCACTGTGCAAAGTTTTCCTCATCGATATCTTCACACCTGTTTATGTTTTTCATGAGACCATAAAGACTTTCGCTCTCATCTGGAACATCTTATTTGACTGGTACATCAGGATCTATAATGCTTTTCGCCAAAGATTTTTGGAGTTTGAACTCTTTAATTTTATTCCAGGAATCAGCAATCCAGTAAATCACCTCTTTTAAATTGATCTTTTTCATTGTTTTTTTTACGGAGGGGCAGGAGATGTCAACACGCTGCACCACTTTTCAATGTTCAGTGTATTTTTGCTCCAGCCGCCAACAGTACTAATGCCAACTCCATAATCCACAGTTACCTTTAATCGTATGTACATATTTATTAAGCACTAAACCTTTTTGCATTTCATACATCTTAAAATATGTATGTACAGTCGCGAAATTAAAAATCAGGACATTTAAAATGATTCAGTGTATATCTTACTTTACTTTACTTATCACGTTACCTGGTGAAATTAGTCAAAGTCAAAATAATTACTCGTATATGACAGCATGCCTCATTGTTTAACTGTCAATTGCTAACCTAGAAACGCAAAGTCCAATTTACATTACCCAAAAACTGCAAAAATCCTCTATAAGACTCATCCGGATTTTGAATTCCGCGACTGTACATACCTTTTTGAACGATTCCCCTTTATCCAATCGCTTTATGGCTTCTAATTTTGTCTCTAAAGGAATCACTTTTCTTTTTATTAAATTCTTCGGTTCTTTCATTTTGGTACAGTCGACGCCTTAGAAATCGAGACACGTAATATGTTATGTTGTAATGTTTGATTCATTATTATTTTTTTGTATTATTGGAATTTTACTATCGACCAAAAGACGCAACATTTGAAAAATTATATAACAATCAAAACCCATAACAACTGGAAAAGCCCAGTTTATACACTTAAAAATATGTACATGCAAAATGTATCTTAGTACGTATTGTCCCGATTTCCAAGGCACCGACTGTACACTCGATATATGGATCACACATGGTAAAACATTGAACTGATGAATTTAAAAGTTAGCGACCATAAGACGTTTTTTTGTCTAGTAAAAACAAGTTTTTGTTACAATTTCCGAGAATCAAAAAGACAATAATTCGTTTTATTGGAACATTCCGGATAAAACGCAGACCAAGGCACAACAGTTCCAGATAAAACGGAGAAAAAGCAAACCGCTTTTGTTCCGGATGATACGGAGTTCTTGATAACCGGGTTCCGGATAATCGATTTTCCACTGTATTAAGTTTTACACTCTTACGAAGAAATGATACAGCGAATCTGTTTTCGTCTACAGAAAACACTTGTGCCACATACAATATATTTTGAGGAAATTTCACCAGGACAAACTCTCTCTTTGTTCTCTCGCCAGTTTCATTCTCGGGAACCCAGTCTTCATATTCAAGATCTTCAGATTTGTCGCTTTTGTATTCACATTTGTTTTTCTTAATTTTTAAGTAACAAACGACTTCCGGGATTGGACCGTGTCATGATTGAGATCGAAGAACTCAACGTTTCGCCCACTTTTGTAAGGGGCTTCATCAGGAAGGAAAAGCAAAAGAGCACGGTAACTCAACGTATTAACCACGCCAGAGGCGAAACTCTTTGCAAGGGAAGGGATAGAAGAGCACGGTAACTCAACGTGTGAACCACGTCAGAGGCGAGAATTTATAGGCAAGCGCCGTCGCGGTTCAGTGGCGGTGGGCGGGGCTTAGGAATTAGCACTTTCCACATAGAACGAAGGGGAAAGCCTTCGACCCGATGGAGATTGTTAGGGTATTTGTAAATCTCAATGGCTTCGCGAATCTTTCTGCTAAAGAAGAATGGGGATTTGCAGATGATGGAAGTTTCATCAAAAAGGATCTTATGACCAGTCCTTTTTGATGAAACAATATTAGTTGTTTCAACTGCAGCGAAAACATAATCAGGAAATACATCCATGTTTAGTGGTTGAATTCCCGTTTCGGAATAGCTACTCAAAGCATTTGTAATCGTACTGCTTTTTTGTAGGCATTACTAAATAACTCCCCTACCTGAGTGTGTCTCACAGCAGGTGCTGCATTTGATCGCAACCATTTTTTAATTTCCTGATCATAATAAATGGTCAAAGGTCCATAAACGCTTACATCCAAAGGTTGTAAGCAATGTGTATGAGACGGTAGACAGAATAGAATAATATCATTTTCTTTAGCGAATTCCAATACAGCTAAGTTCTTATAACTTCCATACCCATTAACTATTAAGAGCACTTTTGCAGTCACTGATGGTTTCACAAAATAAGTCTTCATTAACCCATCCATTTTTCTGGCACAATCCTAGACAATATAATAAAGCATGATCTCAAAGATCTTGTTTCATTTTGTGTCTGGAATATACCGGGTGAGTGTTTTTTAAGCATTGGGATCTCGTAAACCGCAAGACATAGAGATTCGGTTAAATGAGGAAAGATTTGTCGTTTTAAGAAGTTATGCAAGATATGCTTCTGTTAAAAAAAACTACTAAATATGAGCGAAAAACAGATTTAGTGATTTTTCTTTTAAATGTAGAATCGTTAAAATTAGAGTACAGAAATATGATAAGAACAAAAATTGTAGATATTTTTCCTCCTAATAAAATACATTTATTAATTCCCATTCTGCTTTTATAATTTTCGAGTTATAACCCAAACTGACATTTTTTAAATAGCAACCATAGTTGGCTTTGACATTTTTAAAAAGTGCAGTATTTTCTATTTGCAGTGATATAAGTTTTGCTGTACTTACTTTGACAAATAAACATGATACAGCACTATTTGCATTATTGAGAGTAGCAAAAACAGAGTTTTCCATGGATTTTTTTCCTTTTAAAGTAATTACTCAGTTTATTATATATACTATTTCACCTAAAAACCTTAGGGCGGCAAATAGAATAACAACGCAAAGAAACTACGAATTGTTACATTTAAATTTCTACTTTGAAGTAATTACATGTAAAAAAAATCTATCTCGGCAAATGTACAAAATGTCCACTATTATTATTTACACACAAGCAGCATCTTTTCACCATAGAATTTACAGCTTTCCGTATTTTCCTACCATCTAAACTGCGAAAGTCATTTACCACAGCATCACGTAGTTCTTCTTTTGTCGCATTCGTTCGCTGATAAACTAAATCTTTTAGAACACCGAAAAGAAAAAAAAATCCAAAATTGAAAGATCTAGCGATCTTGGTGACCAAAGGACCGGTCCGTTCCTACCTATCCAAAAATTTGGAAAACTTGCAGTTGGTTGTGCGGCGGAGCACCGTCGTGTTGAAACCAGCGTAAATTACGTGGTGTTTCCAAATTTAAGCCGTCTAACATATTTTGAAATTCATTTTATAGAAAATGAAGATAAAGCTGGCCTGTTAAATTTTCGTCGTAAATGAAAGGTCCAAGAATTCGCGATCCAATAATTCCCCACCAAACATTAAATGTAAATTTTCTTTGGGGCCATCTTTCACAAAGTCTTCTAGGATTTTCCTGCATCCACAAGTGTTCATTGTGCCTGTTGAACATACCGCAATTGGTAAATTTGGTTTCATCAGTCCATAAAATTTGATTTTGAAACTCTAGATTCTGTTGAATCATATTAATGTACCAAATACTGAAGGCAATTCTTGAAGCATGGTCTTTTGGATGCAGTGTCTGTCCTACTGATGAGCGAAATTTATGTTTCATAAAATTTTCATGGCTGTCTTTTGCGACACACCAACTTCAGCTGCAATTTGTCGGTATTCTGGTCAACGTAGGCTAATACATTTATTTCGATATTCTCGTTAATAACGCCTTCATCCCTCTTTGGTTTTTAAAGGGAACCAAACTGCCTCAGACTTCGGTATAAATTGTTGAACGTCGGTAGATATGGTTGACGTCGATGTTCATAAAGTTGGTACCGTTCGGCAGCAAGAACACTTCCTATTACAAACAATAAAACATTCGATCATATTAAGTTTTTCGCGATTAGAAAACGTCTTTAATTTAAATTGTAGAAGCTATAGAACTGTCAAATGCTAACTAAAACAATGAGCAGCAGTATTTTGTTTGTTTATTGTTTTCCATGGCATGATACGATCTACTTCTAATAGTGTATTGAATATGATTATTAATTTAATTTTCATAGTTAATTTTCGAAGATGGCCTTTAAATATGTTAAATATGCCAGAGTTACAGTATTACCTAACTCACTAGATATTCTTTTCGAATCCGTGCAAGATGCGTACAGTGATATTTCCGTACAAATGGATTTTCGTGCGATTTGCGTACAAAGCTCGTAATTTCTCCCTTCTTCTGCTAATTATTTTTTGTTGAAGTGCAGTTTACGTACACATGTAATGATTGGACTTTCCTTCACACTTTTCGCGGCTAGGACTGGCAGCTAAATAACTGGCGTGTTTAAAAGTCGGCTTGCACGAAGCCTTTGTAAATTTTTGTTTTTTTGACGTTTTTTTACTTTTTCTACTTTTTTCTGTTTTATTTTTTAGTCAGATTTGGCTACATAAGCCAAGTTTTCCAAACTTTTTTAATATTTCTTGTTGTGCAATAATTTTTCAAAATGTTTTTAATTATGTCGTTTAGCTTACAGTATTGAACTTTCCTTATTTTCCCTTCAAGATTCAGGTCTTTCCGAAGAATAAGAAAAGTGCAGTATTCTGCTTCTCCTGTAAGTTTTCCGATTAAAGTGTACACGATCGGATGTGGGAGATTTACCAGGGCATTTAATTTGTGATTCCAGCCTTCTACTGTGCTGTTTCTCCTGTGTAATCTATTGTGACAGTTTCATATTGTTTTAGTCCAATAACCGATTTCCAGCCAATTATCGACAAAATAATCGTAAAACAGTTGGAGAGAATCATCCAAAGGTGTTGTTTCTTGTATATATAACCACCCCTCGTCACTGGCATCTAATGGAACGTACGACAAATCAGCACACATTCTTATATGTTTCCTTATTTCTTGGTCATTCTTGTAAGCGGCTGATAATCCGAGTGCCTGAATTTTTGACCACAACCATTGAGTGTAATGGAAATTGCATCCGTGAATATCTGCATTGGGAAATTCAGTTTTAAGTGCTGTTGCACTACTATGTTCAAAAGTCACTTGATATGTACTCGGGATGCCATTAATGAATATCATAAATAATCGACGTTATACGTTCAGTGTTTTGTTAGGATGCAATGCGAATACCACAGGAACTGCGTTTACTTCTTTGGAGTCGCTTCCTATGTCCGCATGTATTGTGTAGATTTAACAAAGCTGCTTACTGTAGCTTTTGAAGGTGCCGTCCGCAAAAAAGGATTTGCACTGTCTTAATGTTTCCTTTCCCTCACTGCTTGCAAAGACCAAAATTTCTTGTTTTTCGGCCTCGTCCGCTAGTAAAAAATTGGATCCATCACAGGCATTCTTTTGAATTGGTAATGGCCTTCGGTTTAAAAAGCCATTTTCTGGCGGTCTTCTGATTTGATTTTGATTAGGTGAAAACCGCTTGCGTTTCAGCATTTAATTTCCTATAGTCAATTACTATATGGAATTTTTGTTTGCCAGAGACATCGTTTTTCTTGGGTACCGCCCGAATAGGAAAATTGTAAGGTGATTCTGACGGTTCTATGATGTCCTCTTTTAACGTTTTGTTTATTTGAGCTTTCACTTCGGCTCTATAACAGTGTGAGTATCTATAAGCTTTAGTAAAAATGAGGTGGTTAGTTTTTATTCCAATGTGATGTTGAGTCAAGTTAGTACAAGTTAAAGGAAATTCTGGGGTACCTACCTATAGAAAATGTCTTTGCATTCGAAATAACGGTTTTTCAGAAGTGTTTGTTCTTCATTTAAGTGACCTAAACGTAAATTGGTTTTTTAAATTTTGTTCCAAAAGTAGTTTCTTTGAGATTAAAGTATTTTCGTTTATCGAGTGACAAATTGTGATTATTAATTAATATTGTTTCGGAGTCTTGAGTTTGAAATTTTCCTAAATAAAGAGGGGTGTCTACGTATATGGCTTGATCTTTTTCGGACACATTTAATATCGTCCTTGTGAACCAATTATTGTGCAGATGCACTGTCAGGTCATTTTGTATTTTAATTAGCCACCTAGGCTTTAGGGCGGCGTGCCCGTATGTTAAACCCTTTTAGTTACTTATTTGGCTTCATCGCCTAATTCCATAATAATGATTTTGCACATATTTGGCCTCAAGCGCAGTATTTCTCGTCATCTGGGGCACCCCTTTGTTGGTACTTTGACAGCTGGGTGTTAACGCTCGCAAGATTTCCGAACCTTCTAGAAATTACGCTGTTGGTGTGACTGCGAGGCCTCGCGCTCTCTTTGTCACCGGAACGTATTTGTTTTATTGGGCGCATCGCCATTGGCTGTCGAGAGTCACGTGGTAACGCCGTTTTGGCTCACGCCACTTCGGGCGTCCTAACGCTTCTTGCTTGGCCATTCAGCCGAGAGCCGTCGATCTAAGAGGTCGGATAGTGTGTGTGTTCGTGCGGCGCTCCCGCCCTTGGCGGAGGCGTCAGCCTTTTCCAGTCTCGTGCTGCTTCAGCAAGTGTTTGATAAACTGTTTCGCCTTAAGCGAGAGTGGCAGTTCAACTCAGGCCATTGAAGAAGGGAGGTGTGTGTCATTTAGCGGCGATCTTATTACGCCAAGGCGTAGGTGTGATGGAATTCCATGCCCGGTTCTACGTCGTCACGTAAGGGAGTGTTCCCTTTAGCTCGTTGTGCGAGGATTCCGTTGAGGTAGGACATGATTGGGCTATCTTTGCCATCGTAGCGGCGTTTGTTGAAGCGCCAGCCTTTGTCGCCATTTTGGGCGCATCCAGACCATTCACACGTCGGCCGTTTTAGCGGCGATTGCCACAGGCAACCTGTTTCCCGCCAGCTGGACCGCATACCGATCTCTTGGGCCGTCACCAATAAAACTAAGGTATTTGTAACCATTGAATCATAACCATTGTTGCGGTGTTGCTTCCGCTTATACGCTCGCTTCGCGGAGGCGTGTTTGTGTGCCGCGGTACTCCATGTGACTAACTTCTTGTGTGCGAGCTTTGCGCCTAACCATGTGAATAATTGCTGAACTCTGGGCTTACGTGCTGTAAGGCGGCATCGCCAGTTTGGTCGCAGTAAAATTGCATGTGCGCGAACTTGATGTGAAATCTTGTGCACCGTTAAAAATGTATCCTTCGCATCTTAAATTGTTGTCGCGAAGTGGCGTCGCTCGTTTTTAATCCAATCACTTCCCTCACTTGGGCTTTGCTGTGTTTGCCCAAATTATCATGTGAGCCAGATCACTTCTTATCAGGGCGGTGCCATGTTCGCCAAGTTTTGTGCGAGACCTTTCGTATGTTAGCAACGGCGGCGTGTTCGGCTCGTGGAGTGTTACACGAAGTTATCGATCGCTTGGGCGGCGTAGCACCAGCTGTGTCATATTCTAAATTCGCCTGCGGGCGTTAGGCTATGTAAGCCCCCTTTTCGGCCAAATATATCTCAGTAACGCGGCCCCCTTTTTGCCTTGCGAATTGGGTTTCTAACTAATTCGCCGCATCTCTTTGCGGCGCCGGATTCTGCCGACAGCTACGCTGTTCGCGTCGCCTTTGCTGTTGCATAACTCGATTTTTATGAACAAACGTTCGTTTTGTGGGACTCATATGTCAAACTGCTCTTGATTTTGTACAGTTATGGGTGTTGTTTAGTAACAGTAGTGCGCCCATCAGCTGATGCTTATTTATAAGAATTAACCCAATGTTTGCGCCACGCTTTGCTGCCCCAATGTAAGAATTGAATAATAGACGCTTATCTAATTAAGAGACGCTTTATTCTTGGTCGATTTGTGCATGTTCTGTTTCAGCGTGCGCCCATCATTGAGAAGATAAATGTACGGTGGGGCCAGTGAGATCAGAGCGTGCAGGTAAGCTTGGTGGTGACATTGCCGTGGCTGAAAGAGCCCCACTTCATGATCTAAGTATTTTTGCCATCACGAAATCGTTGTGTGAGTTTATAATTCACGAGTACCCCTATCGACGGAGTGTCTTGAATACTTCGCCCCCGTCTAACCGCCCAGGCCCGGTTATTCGGGTTAAGACAGGCTTGGTGGCGCCCTCTTTATTTTACCGTTATTTACCGACCCTCTGGCCGTTACCCTTAGATAATCTCGTTAAGAACCCGCCCAACTCCACTGAAAGTCTAGCCGGCCTATCTTGTTGCGGCTGGGTAGCGGCCTAGGAGAACTTTCGTCCCGATTTCGTCCATTACGGCACGCGCCGGCCGTTTCGTTTATGTATGCGCCGGTGCGGTGTCGTAAAATCAGTTCGAGACCGTAACAGCACTATAGCGGAGGGTATGGTAAAGTATCAGAAAATTTTTATTTTGGGACATAATTTATTCGCATTTTGTCCAATGGCTGGTAATCTAATAGTTGTTTCAGTACGTTTTAGACGCCATATTGTCGAATAGTTTTGTATAAAAAGTAAGCCATTTCGGGATGTTCACCAATTAGCTTGGCAACTGTACACTTTTCGATTAATATTTGCACTAGTACAAAAATGGACGCAAGATAGGGTATTGCATGGTAAATTTTAAACAAAACACAAATGCTTCGTCAATATTCGGCAATCGCCGTCGTTGTTGTTTAATTTCCCCGTATAGTGATTGTTTATGTGCACCATGACAGTTCTACAATATAACCTACAATGTTTGATTCTAAATAATAAGTCATATTACCGAATTTATGAGTAGTTGGAGAAAAAATAGTATGTTTCATTCGCACAAAAGTGCGTTTTCAGGACGCGTAAGACTCGCCGGACTCCGCTGCGCGTCGTCGGGCGATCTGTCTTACTTGTTCCAAAATCATGCATTTTTTGTACTAATGAAACAAATAACTATATTTGCCAGTTCAACAATAAATAACAATGTTATTCATGGCATTGTTATTAGTAGTAATATGACTGTAACATAATTTATAATTTATAGGGGTTAGTAATTCCATGACAAGTTTGTTTGAAATTTGATTACTTGGCTAATCACTGTCAGATTCAGATAGGTATAAATCTTGTGGAAGTTTACGTTTTAGTTTGTGATGGGTATTTTGTCTACCTAAATTGTAATGAACAGCGCCATCGCATTCATGTATAGTTTTGAAAAATGTTTTGCAACTCGCACTGATGTAACTTTGGACTGTAGGTGTGTCTAGTTCATAGTGTAGCTGCTCGTTGTGGATGTACTACTGGCCATTCACTGCAATGCGAAAAATTTTGTTTTGTAGTCTTTGCACTTTTTCTATGTTGGATTGCGCTGTGTTACTCCAAATTAGTGATGCATAAAGCACTAGTGTCCCTATTAATGATTTGTACATCATGAGGGTACACTTAGGCTTGAGCGACGACTTCCTGTTGATGAGGGGATACAGCTGCGCCAGTCTCGCGTAACCTTGATTTAGTTTGAGATTCACATGGAGTTTCCAAGTAAATCGTATATCTAGTAGTACTCCCAGATATTTAACGGCAGCGTCACCTGGATTCCAAGGAACGATGTTGTTGTTGATAACTATGTTCGGAGGGTTTCTGATTCTTAGGGAGAATATTTTTGCTTGGCATTTAGTGGAATTAGTTTGGATATTCCATTTGTTGTACCATGAGCATGCTTGATATATTGCAGTCTGCAGTTTCTCTATGGCTTGGGTGAGGTCGGTGTGTTGTGCCAGGATTGCAGTATCATCCGCGAAGGTCGCTAAGGTTGCCTCTGTGGTAGGGATGTCCCATGTGAAGATATTGAATAACAGCGGCCCCAACACACTTCCTTGCGGTACGCCTGCTTGAATGGACTTTGTTTCTAAAATTATGGCGTTGATGCGTACACCAAAGGTTCGGTTTTCTAGGAAAGAGAAAACTATTGTTTTTAGGTAGTTGGCTATTCCGTTCTTGAGTATTTTGGCTTTTAAGCCTTTGAGCCAGGCTTTATTGAAGGCCTGGGCTACGTTAAGGAATATCGCTACAGTGGAGCTTTTGTTTTCAAATCCCTCTTCTATTTTTTCGGAAATGCGTTGTAGTTGATGTTGCGTTGAATATGTTTTCCTGAAGCCAAACTGGAATGGTGGTAATATGTTGAGTGGTGTCAGTTCATTCATTAGGTGGGCGTGGATGATCTTCTCTAGGACTTTTGAGAGTGAAGTCAACAAGCTTATTGGCCTATAGCAGTTAATCATCTCCTTGTCTTTACCCGGCTTGGGAAATACTAGTATATGAGCATGCTTCCATGCTTTTGGGAAATATCCTTGTCGGAGACATGCATTGTAAGTGGATGCGAGGTAAGCTAAGGATTTATTGGTGAGCTGTGTTAGAACTAAGTTGGTTATGAGGTCATGTCCAGGGGATTTTCGCTTTGGGAGATTGTTAATTATTGTTTTAATTTCTTAAGGGGTAGCGGGAATTATCGGTTCAATTATCATTGGCAGATTAGTTTCAATATGGTTAATTATGTATGCTGCGTGGTTTGGAGCGCAAGTAGTTATTGGAGTGAATACTTTTTCATAATGAGCTGCGAAGGCTGCCGATCTTTCTTCGTCAGTGGCAAGTGTTGCATTTTCTACACTTAAGAGTTGGAATTTCCTCACGTTTGGTAGCTCTCCACGTTCCAATGTCTGCTGGTTGGAGATCTTCAACATATTTTTGATATGTGTTGATTCCGAGCTCATCCAATTCGCGTTTTAAGCTATGCGTTAGCTTGTTTAGTAGGCGTTTTGTTTCAGGGTTTCTGCTTCTCTGCCATTCTCGCCTAACTTGACTTTTTCTTTTAATTAGTTCTGTAATTTCTATTGGTAGATAATGGTGGTTATGCTCTTTATTATTCGTCTACTAGCCTTCCAATGGACGTCCAGAAGGTACAGTTTTGGACCAACATAGGATGTCCATTCTTGGTCGTCCATTGGCCGTTTGATATGGACGTCCATTGACCCTTTGATATGGACTTTTAATGTACTAACATGCTAGTGGTGATATTTTAAAACGTTTATTAAATTATGAACTAATACATTATTTTTGAGTACTTATAGATAATACAAAAAAAATATTATTTAAATGTTAGAAAGTTTATTGCTTTCGTTCCTTGGCACGTCTTAACCAATTCATCATGGACTTTTCAAACTCAATTTGGGATCTGTCACTAAAGGCTGTCAGGTCATTTTGGTATTTTAATTAGCCACCTAGGCTTTAGGGCAGCGTGCCCGTATGCTAAACCCTTTTAGTTACTTATTTGGCTCCATCGCCTAATTCCATAATAATGATTTTGCACATATTTGGCCCCAAACGCAGTATTTCTCGTCAGTTGGAGCACCCCTTTGCTGGTACTTTGGCAGCCGGGTGTTATCGCTCGCAAGAATTCCAAACCTTCTAGAAATCACGCCGTTGAGGCGCCTAGCTATTGGCTGTGTTTGTTACCGGAATTTATTTGTTTTATGGAGCGCATCGCCATTGGCTGTCGAGAGTCACGTGGTAACGCCGTTTTGGCTCACGCCACTGCAGGGGTCGTAACACTGCTTGCTTGGGCATTCAGCCGAGGGCCGTTGATCGAAGAAGTCGCAGAGTGTGCCGTTTCGCGGCGTTCCCGCCATTGGCGGGGACGCCAGCCTGTTTTTCCCGTCTCGTGCTGTTTCAGCGAAGGTTGTGTAAATTGCCGTTGTTTGTTAGCACCGTTGCTGTGAAAGCCTTCCTATTTCCCGTGCTGTTTCAGCGAAAATGCCATAAACTGTTTCGCCTTTAAGAGGTCACGTGTGATTGTGCGAGTGGCAAGTCTTTACGTCAAAGCGTGGATGGGCTTCACGGGGCCAGTTCTGCGTTTGTGAGAAAGGAGGCTTTCCCTTTTCAACTCGCTGTTTTCGAGGATCTTTCTAGGCAGGACGAAGTAGGCCTCTTTGCCGCCGTAAGTGTGCTCTCAGGAGAGCGTCCTAACGCCGCCATCTTGGCGGATTCCAGCCCGTTTACCCCTAATGCCGTGTTTTGGCGATTTAGCTGCCGCAGACTGTCGCCTTCTACCAACTGATTGCACGCAACTCTCATAGACCGTCTACGGACTAAGGTTGTAATTACAACCATTTAAATATGTTAACTGTCGCTTGTGCGAGCGGTGGTGCTTTTGTGCTCAACTTTGTGTGGGCGGATGCATGCCCCCTTGCTTGCTTGTCGCAGATTTTAATGCCGGTTTGAGGCCATCATGCTTCAAGACGCTACTTTGGTAGCCTGCTAGTAAGTTCATGTGCGCGAGTTTCGCGTTTCATCGCCTAAATAGCTAAAGAACTCTGCGCCTATGTTTTGGTGTTACGTTTGTGCTTTTAATTCAGTAACGTTAGGTGCGCGAGCTTCGCTATATTGTACCGATTAATACATAAATGGAATCAACGCCTCGCCGTGCTGAGCCTGGCGCGCCCTAATCTGTTCGAGCTCTTTGTTTATGTTTGCGAGGGCTTTGTGCTTTGCTTATCAGGTGTTAACCGCAGCCAACGACTGCGTGGGCGACGTAGCAGGGGCTGGCAACTATTCCAAATTCGCATGCTTTAGTGAGGCTATGTTAGCCCCTCTTCCTGGTCAAATATTGCAGTCACGCTGCCCCGCTGCCTAACGAGTTAGGCCTTCAATTAAATCGTCGCGCATTTGTGCGGCGTCGTGCTTTGCTGCTAGCTACACTGCTCCCGTTGCCTTTGCAGGTCGGCGTCTGTTATCGCGAACTAACGCGCCCTTTTCCGGAGTGCGTATTTCTAAACTGTACTCTAATGTGTAAAGTGTCGAGCCCACTGCGGCCGGCCACCCATAGTGTGTTGTTTACTAGCATAGCGCGTCCATCAGCTGGTGCTTAACGTAAGAAATAACCTAAGCTTGGCGGCACGATTTGCTGCCCAGATGTAGTTATCGACCAATAGACGCATATTTAATTAAAGGACGTATTATTCCTATTCGACCTGTGCATGCTTTGTTTCAGATAGCGCCTTTTACAGTGTAAAGATTGGTGTACGGCGAGACGTGAGAGATCAGAGCGTGCAGGTAGGTCCAGTGGTTGCGCAGTCTCGGCCCAAAGAGTCCCAATATTACCATTCCAGTATTTGCGATCACGAAATTGTTATTTGAGCTTGCAGCTCATGAGAATTCTTATCGACGGAGTATCTTGAATACTTCGCTCCCGTCTAACCGCCCAGGCCCGGTTAGTCGGTTTAAGACAGGCTTGGTGGCGCCCTCATTATTTTACCGTTAGTTACCGACCCTCTGCCCGTTACCCTCAGATAATCTCGTTAAAGGACCCGTCCATCTCCACTGAAAGTCTAGCTCGGCCTAACTTGTTGCGGCTGGGTAGCGGCCTAGGAGAACTTTCGTCCCGATTTCGTCCCTTACGGCACGCGCCGGCCGTTTCGTTATTGTATGAGCCGGTGCGGTGTCGTAAAGTTAGTTTAAGACCGCAACAAGCTTTTTTTTACATGTTTGTCTTTTTTATTATTTTATCAACATCTTTGGCCATAATTGCAACACGAAATTACATGTAATAAAATCTGTAATAATTATTAACAATTCTTTATCTTTTAATTGGATTTTTTAATACATCTTCTGTAATATAGATGTCCTTAGATCTATTAAAACGTTGGAAAAATGGAGTTACCTAATCGGAGGATGCTGGGCTACAACTGTGGATGATGCTGCGCTACTGTTCCCCGAATCTTCATTTCTATCTGCGAACGCTCGCTCTAAAAACTCAAATTTTGAGTCTTGCGACCCAAATCTAATGTATACTAGCATCCTGCCTTCGGCGCCTACTACATCCAACGTCACCACATCTCCTTCTTGATGGATGGGTCTTGTAATATCCGATTTACTTACAACAAAGCACATTATTGGTTGTGGATGGTGGAAATTTAATTGATCCTCACTCAAATGTAATAGAAACTCGTTTTCAATTCCATCGTTTATTCGCACCGTTAAGTTCTTGAACCAGGCCATTTTGCAGAACGCTTTTTTCCTTAACCTAACCATATTTAAATGATAAGATTCCAGATTCCACTTGGCTTGGTGGCGCCCTCATTATTTTACCGTTAGTTACCGACCCTCTGGCCGTTACCCTCAGATAATCTCGTTAAAGGACCCGCCCATCTCCACTGAAAGTCTAGCTCGGCCTAACTTGTTGCGGCTGGGTAGCGGCCTAGGAGAACTTTCGTCCCGATTTCGTCCCTTACGGCACGCGCCGGCCGTTTCGTTATTGTATGAGCCGGTGCGGTGTCGTAAAGTCAGTTTAAGACCGTAACAAGGCATCTAGCCCAGCTTCTAAAAATGGGCGTGTGTGTGTTACGTGTGTTAGACAAAAATTAAATAGTTACGTAATACAAGTTTATTTATAACAATTTTATTGAATGCCCTTTTCTGCCTTTTTCTATAATAGCTGAATTCCGAGCGTAACTTATTTAAAATTAATTTTTCTAAAATACGAACTACTAAGTCGTAAACAGTTTCGCCTCCCAGACGTGTTAGTTCTTTTACCTGTAATTAAATAATTACATATAATTATCGCATTAAAAATAAAATTAGTGAGATAAGTCAGTTTAATTTTTTTTAAATAAACACAATTTCAACATATAATTTATTTTTCGTAATGCTATACCATTCTTGTATTTTAACTGAACTACAAAAAGAGATGTAAAGTCATTCATAACAGCCGCTGTCCGTTATAAGGATTACAACGGCCGCCGGCCGTTCAGGGTCACATGATCTTTAACAATAATGTTTATTGAATTTTAAAGTGTATAAATGTTTATTACGAAAAATATTGAACGACACACTGCCAATACGAAAATAAGGGAGTTAGTTGATTCAGATTATAAACTTCGGCAATCGCTTTGGTTTATAAAATACAACAGTGTTCGTTATTTCCCACATATCGGCCTGATGACGTTAAGAATTATTTACTTTACTTTATCAACAAATACAATCAAGTGCCTTACTGTTTTATTAAACTCGTCCTCATTTTTCAGGAACTCTTCAAATTCTTCCAGAGCATTATCTGGGACTGGAAGATCAAAATGGATTCAATTACTTCTTTTCTGAGAGCAGCTGCAATTGATGAATTTGTATTGGATACTGCATCTTGTAGTATTTGAAGTCTGTCATTGATGCTACTTAAGAGTCCATTTTGAATATTTTGTTTTTTGATAACCTTTATTAAGAGTTCTAAAAACAGATATTGAAGAATTATACAGAACGAGTAGCCTATCTATCGCTCTTATATACATCGCACTTGCAGTCCCCGATCTGTATAATAAGTTAAACATACATACATACATACATAATCTGTAACCTCTTATATGGTTTACAGTGTCAGGGTGCCGGGCGAACCGAGCCGCTGAGGGTATGTGCATTTTTAAATTCGGCGGAGGTACTTGAGGTAGTGGAGCCTGTCTGGCTAGAATACTACGCCCGCTCTCCAGATGGTCACCCATCTAAGTTCTGACCGAGCAGACTGGTGCTTAGCTTTTGCAAGTGCCGTGAGGGATGCATCACCACTCAGCCGTACTGCCGGCAATAAGTTAAACAATAATTCAGATTTTTACCATTGCCAGTTAAATTACTATTAGACTGATTTAATTGACGTTCCACAAACTTGGGAGTCAACGAAGCTTTTGTAGTTTTAGTGTGTGATGAACTCATGGGAAAAGCGAAAACTGATTCACATGAAGACGCCACCATAGTTGTAGGTAATTGGTTAGCTTGCAACCAAAGTAAATTTCTTGAATTACCTAGATGTGCACAATGCACTTTTTAAAATCTGAGCAATTAGTTTTGCAATACCTTCTTCATTCTCGGACACACTTCCAGATTCATTTGCTTCTTCTCCAGAATCATTCCCTTGCTGTTTTATTGTAGTTTTTATAAAACATGGTCCTTGGAACTTCCTTCAACTATAAGACATATTACAAATATTTGATATTAAATGGAAACATGATGTAAGAACTCAAATGTTTAAAGAAAAAAATAGTTATTTATGATAGAGGTGCCTAAAGCTAGTCTTTAATCAAAAGTAGCACAAAATTAAAATGCGAGCCTGTGATTTTATCTACAACAGAATTTAGAAAACAAAGTAAGTATAAAAACTACTTTAAATGTAAATTCGGATTACTACATTAAATAATAGGTTTGCCTTGATCACAAAAACTCAATCTATATAGTAACCGGTCGTAATTTTGCATGGTTAAAAATGTGAACGATGTTACTTCTGACTACGTGACTAATGATATCATGTTATTAAAGTCTTTTACATACTTAAAGCTGCCAACTAAAAGTAAATTTTAGGCCCTGTCATAGATAAATAAAATAAAACTTTGAAAATCTATTTTTAAATGTTTTTTCTAATGCACATTTTTACCTTTTTTCAATTCAGGTGGGCGGGATAATGCACTTGGTTGAGTTTCTTCAAATTGTGTTGAAGAAAAACTGGAATATCTTTTAACAAGTCTTTTTCTCTTTATCGGTAGAGTGTTGTCAGATTCCAAATTTGAACAAATAGTATTTTCAGCTTTCTTTTCAGCAGATGCGTAATCATCTTAATATGATTATACATTATGTAGTGAGTCCACAGCACAGCACAGAAAAGCTGACAAATGGATAAACACTATACTAGTTAAAAACATAAGACATTTAGATCATATTTAAAATTGTACGCCTAAACAATATTTACAAAAATATGAGATCAAATTTGGCCACAGTCATGAAAACTACTTGTTACCGTTACGGGGGCTGTAAAAGAAGTAAGCAAAGGCAACCGGCTTCTTAGCCGGAGCTGGTAGTGGGTAAAACAAAAGACTCAAAAGCTTCAGCTGAAAAATAACAATATGGGCGCCAAGTGGCAAGTAACCCAGCACTTTGTAAACAAACGGTACACTACAGAAGGTGTTACTAACCAAACCCGAAAATAAAAGGTAACGGCAAAGGCACAAATCAGATACGCAGGCAGATATGTCAAGGCAGTATATATAATTGCAGCGCACGGAATACAAACACAATTAAAATACACACAAAAATATCATACGGCAAATCAAATCAGCATATCACAAATTTTTATCACAGTAATAAAGCGTCTTAATAAACCTCACCAAAATAACGGTACATAATTTACATAATAATTAAGGCGTATACGAAATATTAACGTAACTCAAATAAATAGGTTAAAGTGTATCAATATGCATAATCAAATCACAAAATGACTAATCAAATGGCTAAATGCAAAACTAACAATTTGTCGATATCGTAATGACTATGACACATTAATTACAGCTTAAATTTAGAATAACTAGGTGAATTCAACCAATTACCCACTATGCAAGAGCAGTCTTAAAGCTTATCAAAATAGTAATATCGCTCTTACGGAACCAAGATCTTGTTTCTTCCTAAAGCGCTTTGTAAACCGATATGTGACTATGGTAAGTTTCAAATCTTTGTCTAGATGTCGCAAGCTAATCTTACACGGAATTACTTGCAAATGCGGGATTTATCCTGATGCTGGATTCGACCTAAAGCTATGTCACAAGTGTGACGTGACGACCGAGAATATATTACTTTCGTCATGCAAATGCCGTACAACTTTCGCTAATACAACCACTTAGACGGAGCGCGAAGCACAACCATCCTAGTAACTTTTAACCTAAAAAGCTAATGAAAATGAACTACCGCAATAGATTCGCTAAAAACAAACACTTGAACTGCCTCAAAAGGTGAGTAATGCGCTTAAAATACACACTACAAGCATTCATTCATTTGCCGGATACGAAGTAGCACAGTCACAAAACATATTAAAACGGATCCCAAATTTTAAGTGGCCCAAATCATAACGGAAACAACCGACCTTGCGACAATTCTTCAGGCTGCAGCAAGCACAGACGGAGGGTCCGATAACCAGCGGCCGTGCTTGGCCAAGGTTAGTGCAGCGATAACGACTTGCAGGTCAGGAACTTCTACCTTCGCTTTCGGTTGTAGGCATGGCGGCTTCTGCGTGCTCGCAAAGCTCAAGGCGGCAGCTGGGACCAACTTCGCCCGATGATAAGGGGTCACTAAAGGGGGCCCACACAAGCGGATGCCACAAAACTAAGAACCACACAAACGGACGCAGCAATATTTGAGTCGCAGAAAAAGGACGCCGTACAAATGGAGCTAAAAGAGTATCATACAATAGAATCTAAATAAACATCATTAAGGAAACATACCCTGAGATGTTCTAGGCTCCGCTTTGCCAAAAGGAAACATGTGTTTGCTCAGATGAAATCCAAACTAAGTTTGAGAATTAGCAAATCGCAAAATAACCTTCCCGGGGACTGTATCGTCAACACCGTGTTATGTAAAAGGTTGACTGCTTTGTTTCTTAATCACCGAGGTGCTGGTTGAAGTCCTTTTCTGTAAGACCCGCTCTGCGAACTGCAAACATTTGCTAACACAGGAAGCGCAGGAGACTATTTTAGAAATAAAACACGTACAACATTGTAAACCCATTTAATAACAATGCTTCACTTTAACACACACGATTAACTACATATTTATAGATACATTTTGTATAAACAAGATGACAAGAGCGCAGTTGCATAGCACGCGCTCGATCACGCAGACGGAACGTTGTTCTCTCTCGAGCGGATGACGACAACAATGGTAGGGCCGACAGCGCGAACAACCGCTTCCGCTAACCCATAGAAAGAGAGCGGTAAATTTAAATATTTTAATAAAGGCTTACAATCGTTAACACACCGGAAGGCTCAAAACACAACACACAAGAATTTCCAGGCCTGTGAAATAATACCATTAAGGCTCGTTTCAAAACGAAATCTCACAAAGTCACCTATTCTGCAGCTACACAATATGGCGAATGACCAAAAAGACTGATAAGAAAATCCAAATTTGAAAACTGGAGGGAGCCTTAAATATGCAACCAGACTAACACCGATGCAACAAGAGAGGCCTTGCCTAACGCAAATTAATTAAGGATATAGATTCCTGGAAATTCGAAGCTTGTAGAAGCGGGTAATATTTAGATTTATCGAAAATAGGGCAGTTAAATATGTAATGTTTTTAAATGACTTTTAGCCCGTAACATACTCTTACGTATATGTTAGTTAACAGGATTTTTATTGGCCGCTTTCAATAGTGTTCATTAATAATTAATTAATTATATACCAAAGACATTGTTTAGAAAAAATACACATCGAAAAGTTTCCATACATTAGGAATAGGTGCTTCTCGCCTTTTTATAGCTTCTATTACACTACGTTTGTCTAGATAAGATGGCCAATAACACTTATTTTCTAAAATCCCATTGGTAGGAACGGCCTCTACAGTATCTTCAGCAAGAAACTTAACAACTATCCAGTTTTTATCCATGATCACAGGATAGCTATAATACTCTGTGTTATGACGGAAACCTAAAATGTTGGACATAAATGCGCAGAACATTATTCTAATATAACATGGGCAAAACCATACTTTATGTATAAAAAAGAACAAACAGGTACGCAGTATTAAGTTCACTACAAACTAATTGAAATTTGTTAAAAAAACAAAAGTTAGTACACACACATAAACACTAAACGCGGCCAGTAATGAGAACAAGTTATACGTCGCGTAGCAGTTGCTGTACAAGTGGGGAGTACACTGCGGTTCAACATGTACCATCGACGTTAAAGTTACTTGCTTTCTTAATTATTATAACTAAAGCTGATATTATATGGCAAATGCATATTTTGTATAATTGATATTCCCGCAAAACTTTTTGCATACGTATACTAATTATGTGAAAACAAATCGTTTAAGCCAAGTTTCATTTTGCATATTTTGCATATTTATAGGTTTTTGAGCATATTTTGTGAATTTTGCATATTTCGTTATATTTAGCAATAATTTTTAATGGATGAAGAACTTTTTGAATTTTTTTTTGTAAAATTTACTATTTTATTAAATTTATTAATAACATTTTTATGTATAACTGAGATATATACTTTCACTTTCTGCCGTTGGAGTGCAATGTGCGTATCGAAATTAGCAGTGGAAAAGGGAATTCCCTGTTAAAATATTTGACTATATAAACAGAGACTGCCAGCAACCCCCATTTTTCCCATAGAAGCAGGGTATAAGGAATCGGCCAAAACAAAATCCATTTCAAGAGTGTTGGGTGAATAACAGTCTGTTGGCGTTAGGGAAAATCTTATTTTTATGTTGCTTACAATGTGAAGTTGGTGTTGGCAGTCCATGTTTACAAAGTCAAACATTAAAATGAATGACGTCTTTGAATAAAAATTAGAGAAATAAATATACTCGTACAAAATAATTGAAATTTTTACATTATTTAGAATACTCCTACTTGTTTTCAAAAAAAAATAGAGCATATTATGTGCATATATTATAACTTTGAGTGCATATACTGAACAAAATATATGCATATACCGGGTGTAACAGGATCATGGTACACCCCCGTATCTCCGTTAGTTTTAAAGGTAATTTATTGAAATTTGGTATATCCCATATACATAATAAGCGGCACTTTTTGACCTGCAAATGATTTTTTTTTCACTTCCGGTTTCGCCGGAAGTGATACCAACTTTCGATTTTTAAATAGAACACCCTGTATATTATTACATTTCTGAAATCTGCATAATTTTCTGAATCCAATGATACCACATAAGTGACATTTCAAACGTCAAAATTTTTTTTAATTTAATTTTTAGTTTTCCATTTAAGTGTGCCATGATGGTTCCGATTTATTCCAATTGATCCATTTAATGCTAGAAAAATCGAAATCCCGTCAAAAATACTAAATTGCGTTTTTTATGAGCAAATAAAGTTCACCGTAATCAATTTTGGGGTAAAACTCAATTTTTTCAAATGGAACCATATTGGTACCGTGGTACCATTTATTAGTACTATTAATAAGGAATTTATTCATACATGGTAATTAAATGTGCGATAAATACAAACAAAATTACAACTAAAAGAAAATAAGAAAATACAAAAAATACAACTTGAAATACAAAAAATTAACACAAAACATTACAACAATTGTTCGAAATGCTGTCCATTAACGTCAACGCACTTCTGAACTCTCGTAGCTGTTTCTTGAAGAACGTTCGATAATTGCTGGGCCGTTATTCTATTAATTGCGCGTCTTACTCGCAACTCCAGATCTTCGCGGGTTGTAACGGGGGTTGCATAAACAATGTTTTTCAAATGGCCCCAAACAAAGAAATCAAGAGGTGTCAAATCAGGTGACCTTGGAGGCCATCGCACAGGACCATTCGTCGAAATTACGTTTTCTTCGAATGCTTGTTGAAGGTAATCAATTACTATTCTTGAATTATGGGGAGGAGCTCCATCTTGTTGGAAATACATTCCCTGTCGTAAATGGATAGGTAATTCAGCTAACCTGTCCTCAATTTCATTTTGCAGAAATCCTAAGTATCTAGCTCCAGTCAAGGCTCCTTCAAATATTATTGGACCAATGACTCTACGACCGACTATTCCAAGCCAAACATTGAAACCGAACCGCACTTGAAAATTACCCTGCCGCAATAAATGTTGATTTACTTGTGACCAATACCTTGTATTTTGTCGGTTAAATAATCCCATATTTGTAAACCTACACTCGTCCGAAAATAAAATCCTTCCCAAAAAAGCATTGTTTGGCTGCACATTATTCTGCAAGATCCAATTGCAATATTCCATCCTACGTTCATAATCATTTTCGTACAGGTGCTGGTGCAATTGATATTTGAAGGATTTATAATTGTGTTTGTGCAAGATTCGGCTTACCGTTTGGTGACTAATTTCCAAATCAAACCCAATTTGCCTTAAAGAAACAGTCTTATCAACTTCTATTCGAGCTAAAACATTAATTTCCGTTCCTTCGTCAATGATAACGTTTTCTTCGGGATCGGGATCATGGTTAGGCTCTCTTCGGAATTGATTTTCAAGACGATTAAAATAATTTCTCGCTGGACATTGTCTATCAGGATATCGGTCGGCATAAAGGTTTCTAGCCGCAAGGCCATTTTTTCTACATTCCCCATAAATAATTAACATGTCCACTCTTTCATCCTTTGTATAAATGTGCGGCATTTTGAACAAAAATAACAACAAATGTAAAGACTCTTCCAATACACAATAGAAACACCGATAAACCAACAAGTATTTATTTGACAGTCTGAATAAACAATTTCATTGTTTTCAAAGCCTCCTTAGTCTTAACACTAAATTAGACCAAAATAATTGTATTTTCTTATTTTCTTTTAGCTGTAATTTTGATTGTATTTATCGCACATTTAATTACCATGTATGAATAAATTCCTTATTAATAGTACTAATAAATGGTACCACGGTACCAATATGGTTCCATTTGAAAAAATTGAGTTTTACCCCAAAATTGATTACGGTGAACTTTATTTGCTCATAAAAAACGCAATTTAGTATTTTTGACGGGATTTCGATTTTTCTAGCATTAAATGGATCAATTGGAATAAATCGGAACCATCATGGCACACTTAAATGGAAAATTAAAAATTAAATTAAAAAAAATTTTGACGTTTGAAATGTCACTTATGTGGTATCATTGGATTCAGAAAATTATGCAGATTTCAGAAATGTAATAATATACAGGGTGTTCTATTTAAAAATCGAAAGTTGGTATCACTTCCGGCGAAACCGGAAGTGAAAAAAAAATCATTTGCAGGTCAAAAAGTGCCGCTTATTATGTATATGGGATATACCAAATTTCAATAAATTACCTTTAAAACTAACGGAGATACGGGGGTGTACCATGATCCTGTTACACCCGGTATATGCGCATATTTTCGCACTTTTGAGTGCATATAATTATCAGCTTTAATTATAACAGTATGCGATGTGTTCGTGGACGCATTACAAAAGAAAGTGAGAGATATTGGTTAATACTTTGTACCTGAATGTACAAGACCTTCACACAGCGAATCACGAACACCAAAGCGGATAAGTAGGATTGTGTACCGAAGCGAGCTGCGTGAAATTTCTCTTTACTGGCTGCGTCTACAGTACCTAACTTACATTAATGTTAAGTTATACCATTAAAATTAGTAATATAAATTTTTATCAATATGTAAAAATGGAAAAACAGCCCAAGGATTTCCATATTTTAATTTAACACATTTTACAACAATTTCATTAATATTCCACACCGCAAGAATGTCAAAACCATCAGCAACTGAATAAATACCAAAAGCGGATTTGTAAGGTTCAGTATACAAATCTGCAACAAAGTAAAATTTATTGGCAATAATGAAAATATCATCGCCATTTTTTTAAATTTGCATATAGTACTACCACCTTTTAAGCTGCAGCAGTTATCTCCTTCAGATATTTTCAAAGTGAATTGTTTTAAAGTCAGTTGCTTAAACTGTGTGCTAGTAGTTCCATGTAGAAGAGGACCGTTACAATGCTCATTACTTAAATGAATATAATGTTTTGTTGCCAATAAATTGGCAGAAGCTGTACAGAAATCTTTTTCAATTAATCTGCAAACAACTTGTTCCAATGGTTTTTCACTTTTACGAACATAATTGTTTGTAAATAATTCTCAAATGGGAATGCACTAAATTGATCTAATACACTAAAGTTTTTTGCGTCTTCGCATATATGAAGTAAATTATGAATATTATGGGAAATGTGTTGAACGCCATATAAAATTTTGAAGGATTCAACGAAATCTTTAAAAAGTGAGTCTGCATATGTTCTAAATATTTCTAAATAGCTTTTATTACACGAAATAGTACAAGCTCCATGCAAAGTTATAAAATGCATATACATATCGCGATTTAAAATTTTTTTTAACATTACTGGACCAGTATAAAACAAAAATTGTCGGTATTCCGTAGCCTTGAATCGTTGAAGATTATTTAGGGACCGAGGCTTTCGTACAAATTCACAAGGAATACATCTTTGTAAAGAAATCATGGAATTTGAAATACATTCTATTTGTCGAAATGCTGGCTTGTGGCGGGGCTTACCAAAACACCAAAAATACATTAATTTTCTGACAACCCCTAAACAGATCAAATGCATATAGTCTAATGAAATATTTTTTATTATATCAATGT
Source organism: Agriotes lineatus (assembly GCA_940337035.1). NCBI lineage: Eukaryota > Metazoa > Arthropoda > Insecta > Coleoptera > Elateridae > Agriotes > Agriotes lineatus. The sequence continues at coordinate 107,860 of CALNHX010003356.1, read as the reverse complement.
CCGGAATCGATTCAATGATTGAAGTTCCCATATGATGCTCTTCATCAACTTTATCAATAAATTCAGTGTGATTTCTAGGTCTTAAACCGTCAATTTCGGGAAACAAGTCCTGTTATCTATATAATCGCCAACACTCTTACATTTCATACATGAACTGTACCCTTTATGACCCCTGGTATAAACAAGAAAGGACTTGACGGGCGCATCGCAAATGCATGCTTTAATTTTAAAAGTAAAAGTTTTATTATTATATTTAAACCCATTATTAGTTAAGTAGACTGCTTCATCAATAAAATCTCTAAGGAAACAAGTGGCATCGCTTGGTTTCTCGTTACCATGATCAAGTCCCACAACATCTACCACATTGGGATTTATATAGAAAGAACAAAGAATAGGCCATCTACATTTACACATATTTAAACACACTCAGTCATTTTTATGTTTTGCAGATTTACGGTAAATGTGGGATATATGGCACACCTAAGGAACAAAATCGTATAGATGTTATTTTAAGTATCGAAATGATATTTATTTTTCTAATGGATATTTCAATATGTTTTCCACATAAAAACATAATTTCAGACACATATTAAAACATTTTGGGCTAGCAATATTTGTTTTAAAAAACAATAGCATATGGCCATATATCCCACACACGTAGGTTTTATGCCCCACCATGGGGTATATACGCCTTATTTTTATTTGCATAAGGGATTTATGGCATAGAAATTAAAACTGCTTAAACAAAAATAATTAGCCAGGTGTTAAAGTAATAAAATAATACAATCGTAGGTGCATAAAATATGCATTTATTTTATGCTACTAATAAAATAACTGGTACAACTAAATTAGTTAATATATGATAATTTGAAGACAATAAACGTTTATGAAAACTACAATTTATTACAAATGACAATCTTATTTATTTAGATATGATATTCTTTTTAGTGACACTTTTTCGTTTTTCGTTTCTTCCGCACGTATTACAGCGACCATGGTACATCGTGAGGTTTCGTGTAACCATCTATAACAATCAATACACTGAATCCAATCGGCATTGTTCTTGGTAAGCAAATAATTTTCCAAGCATTCTGTGCAGTCTACATTGTCATCTGTCTTTTGGTTGACATTTTTGGTGGATGTTGATGTCGTTGGTTTTGTATGATCTGCTTGTTCTTTTTCCCCTTTTTTCGGTTTTGTATTTTTTGTACTTTTCGTCTTTTTGTTCCCCATTTTTGCATTTTTTTTCTTAAGAAATTCTTCTGACGTTAATACCTCAGCCGATTGTTTTCTTTTATTACATTTGCGTTGAGGAATAGACGGAATTGGTGCAATTTGATCCAGAAACTTTGTTATTATTTGATCAGTAGTAAGTTCAGAAATGGGATATTGATTTTCTTTATTACGTTCGGCAACACGTGATTGTATTTCGTTAATTTCAGTAGCAGGTTTTTTAATTTCATTAGAAAATTTTGGAATATCCGCTTTCATCGTACCCACGCCACACTAGAAGCAGTGGTACTTCTATATGGAGTTGGTTTACATTTTTCACTTTGATAAAGATACGTTTGGGATGAGAACCATAGCGCGCTATGGTAGTGTCTTCCAAATTTGTCTATCGGCATTACTGCTTCGTCGTTGAATGCGCTCTGATCGACATTACGTCGACGCTAAGGTTTTGTACTCTTTAGTAGATTATTTTCGCGTCTCGTAGGGCTTCGGTGATGCGAACTATCTCATTGGAATGACCCGTGTGTCCAGCTGCCTGAGAAGCTATTAATATACGCAACCGATTCGCTAATGAGTTGGGATCCTTCCAAGGAACATATTCCACTTTTTTGTCCGTCACTGTTAGTAATCCTTTACCACTCCGTGCTACCTTCTTCGTTGGTCGGCCGGGAGCTCTTATGGTTGAGGAGGCAGTTAGAGGTCGTACTATTTTCATGTATTTAGACCCTGCGTTACCACTGAGTCTTTGTGTGGGGTCGTAGTTTACACGATTTGCGGCGGACCGATCCACTATATCTTGATATTGCTCTAAATCTGCTGTTTTGTATATATTTGGTTTCTTTTTAAACATCAATTCGTAAAATCCTGGAGTGCCTTTGTAGACTATTCTGTTGTCGTGGTCTGTAATAACGATATTTTCACCCTCGAACTTGATTTCTTTATTTCCTATAGCAAACTTATCTCCCTCTATGTCGAATCGGACTCCGTAGTGCAAATCGTACATGTCCTCAGTATCTCGTATCATTCCTTCCACGTATTTTCTAGCTAACCCTTGAAATTGTTCTAAATATTGACCAAGAACTTCCGGTGCCAGCATGTGTTGGATGGTTTCTCTGGCCGCTTGTACAGCACCTTCTTCTGCTGCCGCCTCAGCAACCTCCGTTTGCAACTGCTCATCGTATTCCTCTACTGGTTCACTCTCGGATAACACATGCGTCTGCAAAAATCGAGGTGTGGAGGTGTGTGATGGTCCCGGTGAGGAAGCGTGTGGCGATCCCGGAAGAAACTCGGCCTGGAGTGGTTATCGCTCGCGGACGGGACAAGGTAGAGGAAGTGGATACTCTACGTTTAATTGTTATTGGCAAATAATCCACTTTTGGTTCGCCCACTGGCACACCTTCTTGCTTTATAGTTGTCAGCAATTCGGTGAGCGGTTTGAATTGCTCAGCTAAAATCGATTGGGATTGGGCGATGTCTGCTTTTAAAGCTGCGTATTTACGTCTAACGGATTGTCGGGTTTTGATAAGTTCTCTGGCCAAACGCTTATCCATATTGCAACTCCTTCAGTTGTTGGTAAACTACTACCCTCCCTTCTTTGGCTACTGACTATATATTAAAGTAATTGTCGAAACCTTTTCTATATCGTCCCGCGTTGGTTACGCTTTCTTTATAGATCACTAAAAATCCGTGATCCTCATTCCAACAATAAGAGCACAATGCTTTAAACTTGTCGAATGACATGTCAGTGTTGACATGATCATCGTAAATGTGCTTCAGATTGGTGTTGTCTTGTTGGAATATGATGATGACATTTGCATTATCTCTTATGAGCTGCTTAGGAATAGATGAATACGTCTGACATAGATAAAAATAATCTATGTTTCGGTGACGTCCGAAACAAAAATAATCTCAAATTATGCTTTGCATCTCGCACGCTACGTCGTCAAAAACTATCACGGAATGTTCTTTTGCTTCCTAGGGTTTGATCACCTCACAATCGTTACTATATTCGAAGAATCCAATGTCTCTCAATGTTTGGAAGACTGCTCTCAGATAATTATATTTGGGTTGATCGAGTGTTTTCGAATAGATATATAAAGGTTTGCGAATCGCAACCCATTTCGATGCACTAGTAAACTGATTATGACGTTGGTTTTCCCAGATCCGGATGGACCTATGATCAGACATCGTTTACATCCTTTGCCCAGTAAAGCGCTGTGGTTTCTGTAGGTACTACATAGGTGTTATCGTCAGATTCCATGTTACAACCCCAGTGTCAGGATTTTGCAGCCGCACCGTTTTTGTACATTTTTCTTTTTGGTGGGAGGAGGTTCTAGAGTTTGACTTTGAAATCAAGGTCGAGGTGTTAGAGTTCGCCCTTGAAACTGATGTGACCTTGAAAATCACCTTAGCCTTCAACAATGGCCTTAAACTCAAGGGCAAATTTTTCGCCGGAGACAAAAAAGGGACTCGGTGGTCTAATTTTATGACGCCTGGGGAGCTAAAAGATGCATTAAAGAGTATTCTAGACACTGCGCCTCAGGAGATCTGGGTTCGAATCCTAGTCGAGTCATTTTTATATTTATATATATATATTATATTTTAATAGACAATGATTTATTTAGTAGACAATGAGAACAGCCCATTCACATGACCAAGCTAATACCTGCAGACCAAGATTTTCTATTTGAAGGTCGCACCGAGCAATGTTACTACAGTACTTTAAAATTTCATACATGGAAACCGAGTTCTAGGTTGTTACCGCCAGGTCTTGCAACACACTCCGTATATTGCTAATGCAGTCCCCAGGCAGGTTTGCAATACCCTTCACTATTTTGTGATAAAATAGCTCAAAGTTTTGCGCCTTTAGAACTGCGAATCGCAATTCAACCAGCCTCTGCAGGTCCCACAGCTCCTCCAACGATTCTTTCGATAAGTCGACTTCACTCTGTCCCACTTCTTCAATTTTTAGTATCTTCTTTTCCTGAAGTTCCAAGAATGTATACTGTTTCCGTGCAGCTACCAGCGGAGACCACTGCTCTTCGGAGGAGGAATGGAAATAATTTGTCAGGATCCCTTGATTTTCAATTAGGGTAGCCCAATCCAACTCCTCGAACTCTACCCAATCGTTTTTGTTTCCTCTAATTTGAATCACTGGGGAAAATCCGGAGTTCGCCCTTAACCCCACACACACGTACTTTGAACTGGAGTTGTTTAACTTGTACGTTGTACTATTCAGAAGCACCGGACATAACTGCACTTTATATACTCTCGTAGTACTGCTCGCCACCGCAGCTACTTGCCGACCCTTAACTACTTTTATGGCTTTTAACAAGGCTTCCATATAAGCGTTCGAATGCTACTGCCATTACATATCCTTCTCTCTGAATTTATTTCCACATTTCAAGGTTATAGGTGGATCACAGAACAACTAGCCTTGACCTTGACGTTTAGCATTAAGCTGTGACCTTGAAGTTTAGCCTTCAGCTGCGACCTTGAAGTTTAGCCTTGAGCTGTGACCTTGAACATTTAGCCTTGCAAAATAGCCTTGACCTTGAACTCAAGGCCAAGTGGTGGGGGGAGGTTCTAGAAGTGTCCATTTTAACCTACTTCACGCAAATGATTACCTCCATTTTCTCTGCACTGCTCAAGTCTGTTAGTAAAGTTAGTCATCACTCTTTCCAAGGTTTGGCGTGGGATCGCATGCATTTCCCGTTAAATATTCTCTCGCAGTTCTGCCAAATTTCTAGGCTTATCTTTATACACTTTTCCCTTAAGACAGCCCCAAAGAAAAAAATCACACGGGGACAAATTTGGAGAACGTGCTGGCCATGGAATGTCACCTCGGAGAGAGATCAGCCTACCGGGAAATGTTGTTCTTAGCTGGGCCATACACGCACGCGACGTGTGCGCAGTTGCTCCATCCTGTTGAAACCAAACCGTCCTAAGAGGAATTCGGCGGTGACGTAACTCAGGGAGGAGGAAGTCACAGATCACCATCAGGTAGCGCTCGGCATTAACCGTCTCAGTACCGCCGTTCTCCTCGAAAAAATAAGGCCCTATGACACCTGTCTTACAGACTGCAGCCCAGACAGTTACCTTTAGGCTGTGAAGGGGCCGTTGATGTAACTCTTGTGGGTTATGTGCGGCCCAATATCGAAAGTTTTGCTTGTTCACACAACCGTTAAGATGGAAGTGAGCCTCGTCTGATGTTAACAGAATCATTTCAGGGTCTTCATTCATCATCGCTAACATTGTTTCTGCAAAAGCTAACCTTCTTACGGTATCTTGATGATGTAATTCTTGAACTACAGCAATTTTATAAGGGTGAAAACTCAAATGTTTATGAAGAATCCGCCGAACTGACCTATCGGACATCCCTAGAGCCTGAGCATGACGATTCACTGATCGCTGGGGACTCCGTTCAAAAGCAAGTCGTACAGCGTCGATGTTTGCAGGTGACCTTACCGACCTGTGGGATCCCCCTAGTTTCCTTGTTGTTCCGAAAGCCGTATTGCAAAAGTTCCGAACCCACAAAAGAATAGTGTTTCGAGATGAAATCGGCCCACGAGGAGGAACATTAAAACATAAACGAAATTGCCGCTGTTTTAAGATCACAGAATCGTTATTTTTAAAGAAACTCACGACGGTAAACGCACGGTGTTCAGTGGTCCAACGCTCCATTGCAACTAAACTTCCACATCAGCAGAACGGAACGAGACAAACTGTCACCACCTGACACATCCCCACCGCCTACTACCCCCGTTAAAAAACCGTCAGGTTTCACTGCCGGACCCTGTATTATCTCTTGATCTTGATAATTAATGAAAATTTCAGAATGTTATAGTCACCTCGGAATAGGCTTATTCATATGTATGTGGCATCACAGTTATAAGTAACTCTCTCAATCTGCAACTGAAGTTTTTAGTTAGGCTGGGTGTAAAAGAGAATTTATAGCAACTAATTTACAATGTGTTTCTAAAAAACAAAAACATTAGATGAAGTTCATTATTGCTTCAAAAATATTATATACTAGCTGACCCGGCAAACGTTGTTTTGGATTATGACATGATGGGGAAAACCCTTCAAACCATTAAGCACAGAATCATAAAAGTATGACTGTAAATAGAAAGTCGTACAGTGTATAGAAAAACACACATTCGATATTTTCCAATTTTCCAGCTTTGGATATTTCGGAATTTTCTTTTTTGCTAAACCACCTCGGGAGTAAGACGAATACAACAAAAAAAAATCATCCAAATCGGTCAAGTCGTTCTCGAGTTTTTGCGTTACTAACACACTAACAGACGGATTGATTTTTATATGTACAGATTTTATCTATTCCTATTAAATTATATTCACATTATAAAGACATTTTTGAATAATAATAACAGTCACAATTTGCAGTAATAAATTATGAATTCATAATTTTACGGTTTGCAGCCAATCATAAAATTCTAGTTTCATTATTCAATAGCTTGTAGCCAATCACAAAATTCATTAAAATTCTATTTTCATTATTCAATAGGTTGTATCCAATCACAAAATTCATTCTTATGGTCAAATGACTTTTGCAGTTGACAGTTGTTACAAATGTCAAAATTAATATGAACACAAAACTCCTATTGCGTAGGAGTAGATAAAGTATCGAATTACATTCGCGATTATGGCCATTATTCACTCAGATGACTTGCGCCACGCGCCTTCGGCTTGTGGCGCAAATGTCATCTTCATGAATAATAGCTGTTATAATCGCTCATATAATAATATACTATTATCGTTATCGTAAATAAAGTCTTACTTTATGTTGATTCACGGACTGTTATAGTTGCACATACGAAGTGACGTTTCGTTTCAAACTTTGTAAGATATTTTCTGTCAAGAAATCTTGATCTAATGATCCCATCTCGCTCTTTGAAACCACAAACGTGTTTAGAAGCATCTTTTACAATTCTTTCCACTGCTTTTGTGTGCGAAGGGATTTTAAACTCCTTTCTATCGCTAGTTCCTGTTTCAACGATCAACTCTAGCTCTTGTGTGCTTAAGTTAGTTATGAGAGGTGGTTCCGTTACTGTTGTAGACTGCCAATAACTATGTAGTCCTCTGTCTCAAAATTTACTTGTGGTGGTTTGAAAACCCTCTTTGATTTTAACTCTGTTTGTTGAACTTTTTCTATCCTTTTGCTTGCCAGACATCTAATATGTTTTCGTGAGTCAAACAACATTCCGAATAGGAGATGTTCTGGGTGTACCATAAGAGCATTTCGCTGTAGAGTTGATTGAACAACAGCCTTAAAATCATCTTCTAAGTACTTGATGTATTGTACTATCTTAAAAACGTTTGTGATGTATAAGTAATTCTTGGATGACATTTTATTGTAAATCACGAGGGAGCATAAACTTTCATGACAAACTCAGCGGGGTTGGATCAAGTGATGCAATATATCAACTTAAAATTATGATGATGATGATTAATTTAATTTCTCTTAACAGGTCAAATATAATATACAGTGTGTCCAAGATAAGGAGGGCCAGTATGGGTATCTCGGTAATGGTAAGAGATACAAATTTGGTTAAATGGAAAGAAAGTTGCGCAAATAAAAGACTAAAAAAATGACGTCTAGAAATCCTTGATATGATTTTTCGTTTTTGAATTATCTCAAAAAACCGATTTTTTGGATTTTATTTTTTATTTTTTTCTGGCGTTAATATTAAAGTTAGAGCGAAACTGATTAAACTTCTTTATAGCAACTTTTAGTGGACTTAATGACTACGTTATCAATTTTTTTATCCGACGTTTCGTCTTCGAGAAACCATCATCAACTTCATTTTTTTAAATACGGTCCTGGTTTTTTGATGGCAAATTTGCAAAGCCCTTGTTACTCTGAATTCAACAATGTGCCACATATTATGGTTTAATTATGTTTCGAGCTTTTTTCTGATCATTATCAGGAAATTTTTTAGATACGGACCTGCATTTCTCATAATTGTGTAAAAATAAGTTCATACAGTAAGTTAGGCCTTTTTACATGCCGTTAAAATATTAAAATGCACATCCTAATGTCATAATTCTGATAAAATTTAGAGTTATCAGGAGTAGGGCAATTAACCTTCCACAGTTAGCATTAATTTTTATAACATAAATGTTAACGTCATTGTCAGAGACCGATATTTTAAAATGCTAAAAACATTTTTAAGAGAAAAAAAATATTCGGACTATTGATATAGTTAATAAATAAAACCACTAATACATATATAAAAACTGTAATAAAAACTGACAGTTTCTGACAGCCATTCATTTAAATGACCAAAAAAATATAAAAACATATCAAAAATTCTTAGAGGAAAAGCATTACGAAATAATAAATCAGGAATAATAACATGAACCCTATAACCTAAACGTAACTATCGCTTCAATCATCGTTATTAAAACCTCTTAGGGATCGCTCACAAATGCACTTTACATGTTCCAAACATAAGAACCTTTCGCAATTGTGGCATCTGTATTTTGTTCTTCTATTTTTCCTGCTGCTGCAAAAGAAGCACCGCCAAAAGTTTCCCTGTTACGAGGTAGGTCTTCCGTCGCCATCTCGCATATCTATTTGATTCGTAATCTAATTTGTCGCGCTGCATCCTAAGTTGTTCCAGTTCCAGTTCTGTGAAGTTTGTATATAATATGTGAGTTGATGGCAGCAATATTCATTGGCGAATAAAAAATTGCCATTGGCTATCGACATGTTGTACCTCTTGCAGAGTTGTATGCTGCACATATCTTGTCAACAGTATCCATCCCTCCTTTAGGTTTATTATAGGTGATTCTCATTTCAGACTTTCCTGTATTCATGTCTATAGTGTCATCGTGACGCATGGTCGAAAGGAGTAATACATTTTTATTTTTCTTGGAAATGTAGGACACAATGGTACATTTCTCTTGAAATCCGGTCTTTTTTATGGTTGAGTGAATTCAATAGGAAGAACTCTTATTTTTTCTCATTGTCTCCAGGACTGTAAGCTTATGCTGGTTCAAAAGGTTATCTGCAAGCTCCTTGCTGGTGAAAAAATTGTCCATGGCGACATTCCTGTTTGTTCCGGAAAATGGCATGCAGAGGCGTGGAACTAAAGCCGTATTCCTGGTATCAACTTCGTATGGCCCAGGAGATTGTTCTCCGACGTAAACTTCCAAAGACGACGTGTAAAACATTTTTGCTCCAACCAATGCGTATATTTTAATCCCATACCGGTTTGGTTTATTGGGTATATATACTCTAAATCCGCACTTGCCTCGAAAGGCTTTTAACTTTTCATCCACGGTCGTGAATTCAGAGAGGCAAACACAATTTGGAAAATTCGAATTGAATGCACCAAAAAGATTTCGACTGGGTGCTAACTTACCGGAACTTCCTCGACCTTCACGGGTCCTTTTGTCATCAAAGCGAATATGCCTTTGTAAAAACTTGAATCGAGTTAGGGACATTGTAAGTCTAAAAATTTTCACTTATAATTCCATGAGTAGTCAAAGTTATGTCGACTATTTTTGTGGTGGTGTCACGAATGTCCATTGCGCTTGGGTACGATTAGGACGAGTGCGCTAGCACGAGTCCTAATCCCAAGCGCAATGGACATGAGTAGTGATACCAGCGCAAAAATAATCTACTTAACTTTGACTAAGAATGGTATTCGAGGGACTATTTAATGAACCAAACTACCTTTTTCAAATTAGTTTTCAGTAAATCTAGCAACAAACTACGCAATTTCTATAGTAACAGACCACTAATGTCGACTTTTTCTAATAAAAATCGCATTTGTTAAAAATAGTCACTTGAATACCTTCTAGGAAGATATATCCACTGATATTTTTTTGATTGGTCAAGAAACGTCAAAATTCTGGATTTTCATTGGTCACTTTTTGAAAGATGACAGGTGAATTGAATAGTCATTGGTATTCCATTCGTTCTAGATAAGTCCTCGGTGTTTGTGTGGTTATGTGTTGACATTCCAACATTATATAAAAGGCCTAGAAGGGGTTTTAATTCTGGTAAATCAGCTTTTCTAGCAGTCTATTATTGGGATCATTAGCAGTGGTTTCGATATAAATATTCGTATAGCTGCAATTTTTTCTAACATATCGTCAGTAAAGCCGCTCCACATTTCAATTGGTGAAGTTTTATAACGAGTGTGTACGAACTCCACGATTTGCCGTAAAATGCTTTCTCCACTTAGTTCTACCATCTTTTCATATGAAACAAGAAAACCGTACATTCCTGTCTGCTACTGCTTCTTCAGCGCCTTCTATATTTTGTTCGGGTTCTTCCTCTGTATCTTGTTCAGAGTCTGTATTGTGGTCCTATTCTTCCAGATTATTTTCTTCCAGACTGTCATAAGTATCACCAACCTCGAGTTCTTCTTCTTGCCAGTCGAAATTGAGGAAGAATTCCCTTTTTTAGGGATTAACGACTACCACAGGTGTTTGCGTGGTAGCCGGGGGGCGTACGATTTTTAAACTCCTTTTAGAGTCCGCCGGGATTCGAACCCGGGCCGGACGCCTAAGAGGCGAGCCTTTGCTCGCAGGGCCATCCGTTCTCCTGAATTCGATCGCAGAATCAGTAACAAACTCATCATATAGCTTTTGGAGATATAGTCCAGTCAAATTATATTGTATGTATGTATGTATTATAGTTAACCTCGTTATAACTTTCGGTGTAGAGGCTGGTGCTTTATGTGCTTGCACCTGGCGGTACAATGCTCAACTTGCCACGGATTTGGGATACAAAGTTGGAGCGCGCCTTTTTCGTGCTTGCACAGCAATCATTGTGTAAAAATGTGTGTCATGTTGATGTGTTGACCTTGTTACTCTATCTCTTAGGTCTGTGGATCTGAGTGGAGCACAGTTAATTTGGTGCCCAACTGTGAATGGTCTCACCGAGCCCGATTCCAATCGCCAAGGCTGCGGAAAAATTCCGGCCCCCGCGGGATTCGAACCGAGGACATGCTTACTAGCAAACCTAGCGCTACCAACTGCGCTACCCAGCTTCTCCAAATTAGATATTTACTTGACAAAAATACTACCTGAAAAGTGAAAATGTATTTTTATAGAAAAAAAAATCCGTAGAATTCAATGAACTACAAAGTAACAGCTGAATCAGTGGAGAAGTGATTCAAAATGGCGGTCATAGTAATGAAAAAAAGTTATTTTGCATACAAAAATGCACAAAAGCAATTTAAAAATTGAAAAAATATATACGCTTATGTAGCTTTCGATGGTCAAAATTGTTCGTAACTTTAAAAACAAAACTTATATAACATTGAAATTTTCAGAAAACGTAGTACTCGGTGAGCAGAAAACGCACGTTTTTGAAATTTGCAGAAATGTTGATTATTTTTTGCATAAATAAATTTTTCCAAAAATAGTACATTGTGTATCTAGGACGAAAAGCGTAACATTCCCAGACGACTGTGAATAATGTTGGGCGAGGCGAATGCCGAGCCCAACAACACAGGAGTCTAGGAATGTTGCTCCTTGTCCAAGATACACATACTATTTTTCCAGCCGATCGATACACTTAACTTCAGATTAGTGGTCTTTATAAGACCGGCTGTTGGTGTAATAATTATATATGACAGTCCCAGTGTGTCAAAGAATACTTGGTTGGTCTTTTGTCAGCCTATGTCTGGATGGGCAATAAACTGCAGTAATAGTTATCTCATACGCAAGGGTTTGTACTGTTATAGATGTTTATATTATGTAACAATTTCTTGTATCTAATTTGTTTAAATATTTCTTATAATCCTATTGTTATTAAAAAATATTTTTCATGTTTAATGATAGTTTAGAAATGAAATACTTAGTTGCTATAATCATTCTTCGAATTAATATTATGATTCTTATAATAATTATTAGAATCGCTATAAAAATTTAAATAAAGGAAGTATATTCTGAGTACATTGGCCAGGCCGAGTAAAGGTAGATTCAGACTGGCGGTAGCGGCGCGGTGGCGGCGCGGTAGCGGAGCGGTCCTGAAACCGCTCAGCAATTGCTCTGCACGTTTTTAAATGATATGATTCAGACTAACAAGCTGCGCGGAAGCGAAGAGGTAGCGACAAGCCGGCGGAGATAGGGCGGTAGGCTGACGGAGCGATTTCGATCGATCGGGGAGCGATTTTTATGAAGAAACCGCGCGGTGAGATAAAAAACAACCATAATTTAGAGTGAAATATGCAGTTCAGTACCGTCCGTATTTGCAGGCAGATGTGATTGTGCTACAACATGGAAGAGCAACCAAACATTTTAGGTTTGGAAATTAACTATACAGTTAAATTGTTCAATCAAATAAATTTTTACTGGCGTTTCGTTTGCATTTAAAAACTAACTTCTTCAGACATTTACATTAAGTTTCTAATCAGTTAATTATTTGATCAACTAAAAATAGGAAACAGAATGAAGGACAATTTCATGGAAAATCAAAAGTTATTTTACAGCACACTAAAACAGCTCAGACAAAAAAGACCAGTAGTTTAAAAAATATTAGAGATAAACAAGGGGAAGTACTCACAAAAGAAGAAGACATTATGGAAAGATGGAAGCAACATTTTAAGGAGGTGCTAGAGGATAGCGACGAAGAAGAAACAGAAGGTAACGACGAAAATGAACACAACACCACAACCACAAATGATGACGTAGACATTGAGCCTATTACAAAAAAAGAATTAGAAGAAGCAATTCAAAAGATAAAGCTAGGAAAGGCAGCAGGAAAAGACGGGATAACACCAGAGATGATAAAGTACATAGATGAAACCGGTAAGGAAAATATATTAACACTAATGAACAACATAGTAAAAACAAAACGAGCCCCAAAGGATTGGCAGACGGGTGTAATTGTGCCACTATACAAAAAAGGCGATAGAAGAGAATGTAACGATTATAGAGGCATTACACTATTAAGCATAACAGGAAAGATATAGGCTAGAATATGGGAAGCAAGATTAAGGAAAAAATTAGAAGACAATAGAAGATAGTCAGTGCGGTTTTAGAAAAGGGAGAGGAACACAAGACAACGTTTTCATACTAAGGCAAATAAGCGAAAAGGCCATAAGCAAAGGAAGTGAAATTCACATATGTTTCATAGACCTAGAGAAAGCGTTCGATAGAATTAAAAGAAAAGACATATGGAAGGCACTAGAAAACAGAGGTATAACAACAAAAGAGATAGAGATAGTCAAAATATTATATAACAAGACAACCAATCTAGTGAGAACAAGAAATGAGGAGTCGAAAGAATTTGAAACAACGAGAGGTCTAAGACAGGGCTGTGTGCTGAGCCCGATATTATTTGCACTAATTATGGATGAGGTAGTCAAAGAAAGTAGAATGAAAACGAAAAAATATAAAGTAGGGAGGTGGAAAATGGAAATGGTACAAATTTCGGAACTCCTATATGCAGATGATATGGTGGTAATAGCAAGATCAGAGAGAGAGCTGCAACATAACCTGAATATATATAACAAGGCGATGCAAAAAGCAAACATGAAAATTAATACAGAAAAAACTAAGACAATGATAATAGCAGCAGGGGAGAGAAGGCACAATATTGCAATAGAAAATAAGAAAATAGAGCAAGTGACCAAATTGAAATATCTGGGGACATATATTAGTAGCAATGGGAAGATAGACGACGAAATAAGCGAACGCACGGCCGTGGTGGGAAGAACTTTTAACATGATAAAAAACACCTTTCTGGAGAAAACCGAAATACCAAAAAAGACGAAAATAGAGGTAGTAAAAAAAATGGTGTACCCGGCATTAATTTACGGCAGCGTGGACGATCACAGAAAAACATAAGAGCAGACTTACAAGCACAGAAATGAGGTTCTGGAGAAAAATAGAGGGAAAACTAAACAAGACAGGATCAGGAACATGGCATACAGGGAACAACTGAACGTAAAAGCAGTGGAAGCAGTGGTCCAAGAAAGGCAACTAGGATGGCTGGGACATGTACACAGAATGGGAGAAGATAGAATGGTGAAGCAAGCAATGGAAGCAAGACCAGAAGGAAAGAACAGAGTGGGAAGACCAAGGAAGACATGGGCAGAAGGGGTAAAAGTAGCAGCGAAACAGAGAGGACTAGAATGGAATACAGTGAGACAAATAGCGCAAGATCGAAAAGAGTGGAAGAAGTGGTGCCAAAAAACACCAAGCGACCAGGAGTGACAACCCAGTCGACTTCAAGCCTTACACCTCACGGTAGAAAGGCTCAGGATTATGTATGTAGGTATGTATGTAAAAATAGGAGAATGAGGTTAGATTTTACAGATAAACAATGTATATTTTTATCGTTATAATTGTATAATTGATTTAATTGGGGCGGAATGAGTACTTCCTTTTTTTATTTTTAAATAAATCATTGACGAAACAGTTTATTTTCAAATTATGCTATTAGTAATTAATATTTAACAGTGTGGACAATAATTTGTTCTGCGAATTTTCAAATAATTCTCAGCAACGCGATTTCATTAAATATTTATTACCAATAGCATAATTTTAAAATAAACTTTTTCCTCAACGATTTATTTAATTTAAAATGTAAAAACATGAGTGCTAAATTCTCACCAATTAAATCAACAAAAATATGCATTTTTTATATGTACAATCTAATCTCATTCTCCTAATTAGTTCATCAAATAAGTAACTGTTTAAAAACTTCATTTAAACGTCTCAAGAAGTTAGCTTTTCAATGCTAACGAAACCCGCATAAAAGTAAATTTGATTGAACCATGTATTAATAGTTAATTTCTAAACCAAAAATTAAAATATGTAATATTATGTGTGTTTACGTTATTCTTTATTCACCAATAAATAGTATTTTACATTACAAGCCAGGTAAAACAGTTTTTACTGGCGATAGGATTGGGATGACTGGCGAGCCGTTAGGCGAGCCTGTCATATCCTTGAGCCAGTAAAAATGGTTACCTGGCGTGTATTGTTGAATATTTTATTTGTTCCTCACTTGTAAATAACTAGAAATTTACCGTTTATTCAAAATGTCAAATTGACAAGCAACTAAATTCATCAATATGACACATACTAAGGAAGAAAACTCTGGCTGTGCACGCTATCATTTATCTATGAGCACGCTTGTAAAATATAACTGGGTAGCCAGTAAAAAATTTACTGGCTAGCCAGTTATGAAACATTTTCAAGGTGAATACAGTGACTTGATAAATTGATGTTTACAAGTGAGGAACAAATAAAATGATTATTTTGAGTTTAATATTTGTAATTGTTTTTACTTTATAATATACAATGTGTCCGCAGATTGGGTTCACATAAGATGTAAATGACAAAACATTTTCGAGTTAGATGTTAATATTCTAGGAATCGTTCCTGCTTGTTCTCAAACCAAGATTTTGAGAAAGTCAATCAAATTAATTCATATACAGGGTGTTTTTAGAATCAATTTAAAAAAAATCCAAGAGTAAACTACCTTTATTAGAAGAGGTAACAAAAAAAGTATTAAGGAAAGTTGTTTAATATTAAGAGTAATGGCAGACTCAATTTTCAGACAAATCGGCCACTCTCTGAACTACTTGTAAACATTTAAAAAAACTTATTATCGACTTGTAACCTGCACGCTTCTGAACGCCGCTTGCAAATAAACTCACCGTCGAACTACCGCGCTCAGTATGAATACCTACTAGTCTAAAAACCGCCCAGAATCCGCACCGCTACCAAACCGCTACTGCACCGCTACCGCCAGACTGAATAGACCTTAAACGCCGAGTGGAGCGGCCTACTCCGAGTTTCTCCCCACAACGAACGCTACTCGCCACGGCACCGCTCTGAACGGAACATGCATTTTGCGACGTCTAAGGTAAACCGGTTCGCAATAAATAATACACGGTCAATAATTGCCAAATAATTTTTATATTACACTAGAAATCTTCAGCTAAAGTGTGTGCAAATTTCAGCCGTTAATATTAATAAATGAATGTGCAGCGATTTTTGAAAAAAAAAGTACCTCGGCTATGGGTCGTATATTAATTTTTTTTTAAATTCGGAGAAAATTGGCAGCTATCGAATGGTGCTTATGTAATTTCAGTACAATTAAAATTAACAAAAATATTCCACATTTTGAGATTTTAAAAAAAGGTCACTTTTAAAATTAAATTTGTACATATTTGCAAGTGCAAAAAACTTCGCCCTGATTATTATATTGTGGGTGGTAGTATAACTCTTAAGGAACAAAATAAGCCTACGCTGATTGCTGTGGACTTCTGCAACCTGAGTAAATCGAATTCTACGAAAACGTATTTTTTTCGAAAAAAAATATTTATGCAAAAAATAATCAACATTTTTGAAAATCTCAAACGTACGTTTTCTGCTCACCGTTTTCTGATAATTTCAACGTTATGCATGTTTTGTTTTTAAAGTTACGAATAATTGAAGAATCGGCCATTTTTAGCGGTTTTTGGCGATAACTTTTTTTCTAATTAATAGATTTTGATAATCGAAAGCTTTTTATTTGTTTTTTAAGCTACATACGCGTATATATTTCTTAAATTTTTAAATTGCCTTTGTTCATTTTTGTATGCAAAAAACCGTTTTTTCATTAATTTGACCGCCATTTTGAATCACTTCTTCTCTGATTCAGCTGTTACTTTGTAGCTCATTGAATTCTACGGTTTTATTTCTTTAAAAACACATTTTCACTTTTCAGTTAGTATTTTTGTCAAAAAACGAGGTATTTTCGATACTTTTACTGGACTAATATTCTTGTTCCTTTTTGTAATTCATGGTTTTTATCTTAAGTCCGCGGGCAAAAAAAAACAAACATAGTATGTTAAATTACAAGGTACTCCAATTTTAAGTACCTTGAAAATTTTAACACGATAGTTAACACCGGTCTCACACACCGAAAGTTACTGCACTCGGAAAATGAAGTTGCCTATACCGCAGCCGTGTTAGCACTAACTAAAGCATGTTAACAGACGAGGCTACTATGTAGCGTTGTCGCGGATTACAATTGGTTGGGAAATTAATGCAATTTTTCGAAACGCATGTTAACTGTGGAAAGTTAATTACATAGATAAATGATGTTTGAGTCATAACAACTCCCCTCCTAACAACTCGGCGCCTACTTAAAATAGGTGGATTCATCAAATTTACCGGCGCAGAACCTCTCCGTGCATAATAACGAAACTTCGAAATTTTCCTTATTCAAAGATAAGATTCCAAACAACCTTTAAAAATATGTGGGTATCTTGCACACCTAAGGCAATACCAAATAATTTAGAAAGGGATACGCAGCCTAACATAATCCAATAACAAAAGGCGAAAAGAAAAGGGAATTACGAAGGAACTTAAAAGATTGAATGCTGAGAATAGAACGAAGGCATAAATAGATCTCACAATGAATGCCATCCAGAAAAGGACATCGGAACATCCGTTGCAGCTAGATGGAAAAGGCGCCCATGAATTAATCGATCCAGGCCCAGTTCGACATAACATCCACTGAGAAAACTGCTTAACACGAAGAAGGAAACCAACGATGAGAATAATGAACCAGGAGACGGGATTAGAAAGCTGTATTTTATTTGATGACAAAAAAACCTAGGCCCTACTAGTCGAGGAAAGTATGCAGCCCAGGATTTCCTACACACTGAAACACTATCCACACTGACCAGATAGTGGAGCACCGGAAATGAGACGACAAAAAGGTACCGACCGTTCAAGTTCCCAACCAACCTCCCTAATAAAAGAACAATTCCACGACATTTTCTACAAGACAAGCCCAAAAGAACTAACTAATCCGGAACCAAAACATCACTTAAAGGCCAGTGATAAATCAAAAGGAGCAAAACAATAGCAAACTAAACCTCGTTAGGTAATTGATCGCGATTGTCATCATAATGGGGCTTAACGTCTTTGGCGTGCCAAGTCCCTCCCAGCAAGTTACCTTCAGGAGTCCTGAGTTGATAAACCCATCTTGACAGACGACTATGGATAATAAAAGGGCCAATATATTTAGGAGCAAGCTTAGCTGAATAGTGATTTGCAGCGTCACAAAGAACTTAGTTTTGGCGCCAAATAGATTGGTTGACCTGATATTCAACCGGGCGACGTCTAAGGTCATAGTATGTCTTCGATTTCTGGTAGGCTTTATCCAGGCGACGGCGTACATCAGCATATAAACGTTGGATAGCTTCGGAGCGATGTTTATCATTGTTGGTGCGATCGAATCGTAATTCAGGCCCGGCATTCGCATTCTGGTAGTCAGTTTCTCCAGGTCTCTTAAGAATAATCTCCCGATCAAAGTTGATGGAATAAGGAGTTTCTACTTCATATTTAGCAGTTCTGATAGCGCACGCTACATGAGGTAAATATTTGCCCCATTCACGTTGGTTGTCTTGAACATAAGCCGTCAGCACAGTCTTCAGGACACGGTTAATACGTTAGGTAGGGTTTGCCTGGGGGTGATAATAAGCAGTAAATTACATTTTACAGTTGTAGCTGTTCATAAGGGCAGTAAACTCACGGTTCCGGAATTGCACACCATTACCACAAATGATTCGAAGAGGTGCGCCACGCATGAGAAACACATCTTCAAGATGTTGGACTATATTAGAAGCCGTAGCTGAGCGTAATGGAAGGAATAACGGAAATGTGCTATAACAGTCAGCGACAAGTATGTAAGCATATCCCGTTTGACCAGGCAAAGGATTAACAATGTCAGTGCAGATGACATCCCAAGGTTATAATGAAATGTCCATCCATAAAGCCGTCAAGAGATCGTTGTTGTATTACAACGACGTATGTAAGCAGCGACGTCAGCACACATGTTGGGCCAGTAATAATGTTTCGCTATATGATCCAAAGTTTTAGAAACACCGGTGTGTTCAGCTGTTGGAACATCATGCTTTTGGTGGTAGATCAGGTTTTTACCTTCTTCTTTTGAAATCACCAATTTCCATTCTTCACTGTCGTCCCGTAGGTCTGAGTAAGCAACGTTAACGTGCTTATATAGCTTGAGAAGTTAGCTCCAGTACAAATGAGTATTTTTCACATTTAATTTATGCCCATTTGTCCAGGGTTAATTTCAGTCACTATCATAAACTTGCGTCAGCCTTACGCTCGAAAAGCGATAAAGACAACTCTATCAGCGGTGCGTCAAGTCACGTACAAACACGCACGGCGCGGTCCCTCCTAAACGTACATGGAGCGAAGCACAAATAAGGAAGCGTTCAAAGAGTATACAAGGAGAATCCGCAGTCATTTCAAATTACTCCTCTAGCACCGGTCAGGTTTATCGATCTTTGTTAGAAATTCCAATTAAAGCCCGGGAACCGCTGAGAATTTCTAACTACCGGTCAGGTCTCGATCTTAGCTGGAAATCCCAGCGTCCACCAAAAGTTTCTGACTACCGAACAGGTTTTGATCTTAGTCAGAAACTACGTTTAACTTCGTGCACTTGCCCAATATTATCACAACCCATGCACCAAAATTTAATAACGTCGACTTACCTACGCACCAGGAGAAAACTCCAGGTCAACACGATCCAGGGGCCTTCGCCGCAGGTAAATTGGTTCACCGGCCGACACTCCAGATTGACCGCAAAAGCTTCCAGCGGTGCCGGGCGTTTTCATCTGCCAAAGACGGACTTCGCGAAAATTAACACTGCCCACCCAAACTACTTCGCCAAGTCAGAAATTTATGCACAAAGGACATACCACGTCCAGCCGGGCTTGTTACACTCTTCGCCGTCACCAGGTAAAACACTTTAATTTAATTACATCCGACTGCTTGACAAAAATAATAACAAGTCCGCGACATCCTATTTAAGTGACGTATACTTGATTTTAGATCTCTTGACCCGTTCATTTGAGCTACCCAGCGCAACGACGCGTACCAGTTGATCCCGGCCCCGAGTCGAACCAGCGTGCAGTGTAAGGTACAGAACGAGTTCCCGAAATACCAGAACACCAAAGATGTTTTATTTTATTAATTTATGTAAAATTGTCCACAGAACTAACGTTACCCCGAACGCCAGCTTGGCTATTTCGATGGGCAACACATTTAAGGTCACTTGACCGAATGTTTCCTAGAGGCTAGTACACACAAAGCGTGCCACCGGAAAGCGATTAGGCAGAGAGAAAGTAGACATTTTAGAAGCAAATCCTTCCGTTTAATATTTCGGTGGTGAATCACACGGGGTTACAGTTTATTTATATTAAGCAGGTTTTATTCCACTGCTGTTAATATTATTTGTTATTTGTATGATAGAATGGAATGGCTGAAGAGTTTAGAGATTTTCGTTTATTGTTAAACGTTTTAAGTAATTAAGGAATCACCATCGCTACCATATTTCCGAAGTTTAATACAAAGGATAACAATTTAATTTATTATGCTATTAAAAATTAAAGTCAAAATAGATTTTTCTGCAGGTAAAAGCTCAACATTGGAAACCTGGATTTGACAAACAATTATTTATCTTGTTTTCACAATTTGCTGCAAACTGGTAAAATAATTTAGTTTGTTGTACCTCAGGAATGATTTAAAAAAGTAACTAAAAGGTCCGAGCATGATTTTTAACGTTAAGTATTTTGTGCAATTTTAAGGTAGGTAGAATTACACCTACTTGGTATTACTTTAAGCTGCTACACTTTATTTCAGGAGTACACAGCCATACGGTAGTCACTTGATGTAGTTTTCAGAAGAACTTAAAAAAATACAAGCAAATTGTAGAAGATAAGGAAAAGCCTTTAACGCCATAATTAATAATAAAACCATAAGTTACCCCAAAAACATGAAAGAAACTTCAGAAGATAAAAGTAATTTATTGCATTGTTTACAATTATTACAGCTAGTAATGAATAGTCGAGGGTTATTGGTTAACAGCCCTAACCAATAAAGTTAAAGTGATTAATATTTCGTGTAGAACCCATTATTGTCAATACATTATTGTAACCTCCGACCCATCGTGTCAACTAATCTTTCACAAATTTGTGTTCTTCTAAGAACATTCCAGGTTTGCATTATGTTTGCATGGAGTTCTGCTTCGTTTCTGATATGCAAATCATTCCTCCACTGCCGAAGGGCGGCGGCCCACAGGTTTTCTATGGGGTTGAAGTCGGGAGATTGTGCTGGCCAATCCACCACAATTATGTCGGGGTGGACCACTCTTGGACTATCCTGGAGGTATGTATTGGGAATTATCTTGGACCAATACAATTTGCCCTCCCGGATACAGTGCTGTCACGGACGGTAGCATCACATCTTCCAGGATAGTTATGTAATCAATGGAAGTAAATCTTGGATTTACTTATACTAATTCTCCTGGTCCTAATCGGCTCATCCAACCCCAGTACGCCCGATTAATTCTCCCGCTTCGTTTCGTTGGCTGAATGTTTTGGATTTCAAATCTGGTGTTGTTCCTTCTCCACAACGTCTTCCTAAAGTCATCAGACGAGCAAAACGTTTTTTCGTCTGTAAAAATAACAGTTTCCCAATTTCGCTGTAAATTTTCTTGCGCGAACTGCAAACGGCGCCCAGGTTTTGTTGGTTGATCAGCCTTTTCCTCGCGGGAATTCGCCGATGAAGTTGATTTTTGTGCAGTTCAACAATATTTTCCTTTTGCGCGTTCGTTAGCATACGCCGGCTGCCGCTTCGGTGTTTTGTTTTGTGCGGTCGATTGTCATCCGCTCCTTCCTGTTCTCTCCGTATCCAGCGGATAACTTGCCTTTTCTGCAAATAATGCCAATTCAATATCATGTCAAATAAAAGTAATAACAAATGATTATTTAATACACAATGTGGTGCTAAAATATGGATCAAATTGTAATATATTTTAGAAAATAGGAGTCTGGAAAATGTTATTTTATTGATTTTATTAATATATTTATTTAGCATGGAACACTTCAATAAAATTATTTTTCTTTAATTTTTTTGACACCATTGCCTGCGGACTGCGACGGCCATCGTTTGTAATGTGGCATCATGTTTTTTACTCGCATTCTATAATCTTTGGTAGTGCATTTATTGAACTCATAATTCTCGCTAATCACAAACACTTTGTAAAATACTTTTATCTACGACCACTACTAAAAGTAGGCCTTTTAGCGCTAGCTTGTTTCACTAAAAGTGACGTTTTATAGTTTACCGTGTTTAAAGAAATCAGCTGTTTACTTTTAGCACATGTGCTAAAAGTGAAGCGAGGTTCAAAACTACAATTTCGAACTGCAAGTGAAGTTGTAAAGCTATTCTAGTTGCTTCTTGCGTTACAGGTAAAGCGTTTTTGAAAGAATTACAGCGTTATGTAATGAATACAGTCATATGTGGAGTATCAATAATTACATTTCGTAACTCACCTTGACAGCACGGGCGTGGCCAAACAATCGCCAGCGGCGTAGGCTACTATTCATTATGACGCAGCGTCGCAGATGCGAACCTTTCTTAAATCGATATTTATGGATTAATAACGGTAAAATTAAGGTCGTAGATAAAATATTGTATGCAACGCGTGCTAAAAGTCGTTTATGCGCGAGACATGTTATGAAACTCAGCCTTCGGCTTCGTTTCATAATTTTCATGTCTCGCGCATAAAAGTCGACTTTTAGCACTTGTTGCATAAATAGCTATTTTCTACGGTCACATTTAAAACTGACTATTAAGCGCTCACTGTCAATGCAAAAAGTTAGCGATTCACACATTTTTTCTCTAGTAACCATTTTAGCATCGCAACCACGTAAACAATGTCTTAATGAAATAATCGCGTCACTTCATTTTACTTTACGCATCGCCATGGCTAACCTGATTATTAATTTAATTCGTAATTTTCCTGGAACTGGCTAAAATTATTGACAATTGCATCACGGTGCGTCCATCATCACGCAACAGATTTATTGAGTTTGTGAGTTTTTGTGAAGTTGAAGATGGAATCTGAAGGTAATTGCACCCCACCTAAAATATTTGAAGCGATCCAGACAGCAACCAACGAGTGTTGTTGCCGGCCAAATCGCGCGCCCTTTATGAACGGTGGTACAACGACTTCATCAAATGGTGTGTATCGAAATTTCAATTATTTAACAATTTTGTTATTTATTTAGGACCGTAAAAAAATTTTTGTATGTATTTCGAGTATAAAGAGCCATTTTGGTATTCGGTTGCTTTTTCGCGCCTCGCTACCGCTCGGCACGAAACTCGCATCTTCATACCAAAATGGCTCTCTTTACACACTAAATACATAAATATCTATTATCTACGACAGTGTGTAAAATTGCGTTTTAGTTGGCAGTTTTAAGTTTGTAAAAAGACTGTTTAATAACATGTTTTCATTAGTTTACGTCGTCAGTAATAACGTGTTTAAAAGATTTCATTAGGCACGTTGTAAGTAGCAACGTGTTTTAGAATTTTTAAAACACGCAAAATTACGACCGGTTGCTGGTAATCCTAATTTACGTTTTTTTTTTAATATTTACCGTGTTTTCTAGATTCTATCGTAGATAAAATATTGTACGATACACATGTGTAAAGCATCTTGAGTCACTCGCGGGGCTTTAAACGCTCGCTCACTCGCGTTTTAACTCTACCCCACTCGTGCCTAAAGAATAGCTTTACGCACTTGTATCGTAAATTACTATTTTTACGACCGACTAGAAAATATGCACTTTCTGGCGAATTTTTTCGCCAGAAAGTAACGTTTTGCCGGTCATAATCGGAAAACGGGCATCAGGAACCGGTAATAGTAATTTGTGTACCTAGGCGGGAAAATGAATATTTTCCGGGTCCAACGAAGATATGGGCAACCGAGCTGTAGGCGAGGCTGGCCACTTCTTGAGGCCCGGAAAATAATTTTCCCGCCATGGTTCACACAGTATTTTTTATCCTACACAACAAAAATATATTGACGTTCATAATTACGTAGCTCGTAACAAGAGTAATTAACATGTATTTTAGAATAATAACGGAAAAATTAGTCAGCTGCACGTTTAAAATTTGACAATAAGAAACAGTCAATTGATGAACTACCAGTAAACATTAGTAAACGGCCTCCTAGATTAGGACGCTCGTCATTTATTTTCGCGCCTAGCCGCGAAACGTCACCTGGAGACACATTTTCGCGGCTAGCCGTGCAAACTTATACTTTCGCGCGTCTGTAGAGATGCGAAATGCGGATTTTCATAGAATGTAAGATAAAAAAGCTTTTGCCGGTCCCTCATGCCTTCGTTACTATGGAAACAAGTTTGTGTTATTGTTTGGATAAGTCAAATAATAGATTGTTTGGATACGTCAAATAATAGATACTGTCATAATTTTTTTGAGTTTTCGAAAGTAAATTCGCAAGTTTGGAAGTATGAACTCGGATGTCGTAAATAGTAATTTACGTTACAAGTATAGAAAGTGGAGCTTTTCAGCCGAGTCCGGAATTTCGAGACGAGTATAGAAAAGCCACTTTCATACGAGTTTAGTATATTTTTTCGTACACTAGCATACAAAAAGGAATACTAAATTTATCCTCGTATATAGCAAATAAGCAGAGTAATATTATTATGTACGTAACGTTTTATATGTGTTGTAACTAAGGAAATGTAAAATTCGTACGCCCTTTGCCGTACGAATACCGCAAACTACTACTTTGCCGTTGCGAATACCGCAAACTACTACTTTGCCGTACGAATACCGCAAAGTATAACTTTCTAATTAATAAATTGTACGGCAAAGTAGCTCTTTCAATGCTAGTGTACGAAAATAGTATAATGTATGTTAAGAGCTGAAAGTGCATTCTTGCCGCTTGCGCATAAATATTGCTGGTTGAGGCAAAGCGGAAACCAGCAATCATGCAAAAGCGGCAAGCGCACTTTTAGCTCGAAATATACATACTATTTTTTCGACGACTGAGCATATTATTAATGGAAAATATCATATTTCATTTTATTGCAAATATTAATTGACAATCAAGTTCACATTACTCGCGCAGTCTATTAGACATGTGACCCGATTATTTCGACAAATGACGGGCATTGTCAAGGAAACATTCGGACGTGGCTACCTATTTTGTTCACGCGGAAACCCAAAACGCTCGGCGAGCGGCAAAGTGATGAAAACGCACGCTCAGCGGCAAATGTCAACTTTCTGTTGTCAAATGACAGTGAGAAAAATCTACTTTCGATGTCAGTCGTCGAAAAAAAATATTGTACGATCCATGACCGGAAAGTGTTTTGCAGGTCTCCCCAACCTTCCAGGGCGAGCCGCAAAACACTACTTTCCGGTCTCGTAACGTAAATTACTATTTCAAATTCCAAAAAAATCATACTAAAGGTGAAGAAACTATGTTTTTCTAAGTGAGATAATTAAATGTAATAATAGAATTATTGCATTCAATATGTAAATGTATACGCATTAATAGTATTGATACTTGATAGCCTAATAATCATTTAATAATCACTCCTACAAACATTAGTGTTAGGGCAAATTTTTGGCTAATTATAAGATCACTGTGAAAGAAAGTTGTGTGCGTGTATCACACCAGATTTGTTATTAATACATTTATAGGGTAAATAATAAAAGTAGTAAATAGTAAAATTATTTACTTAAAATACATCTTAATTTAAGATAGATTCCAAAGTTCTGGTTTTGATAGCTGCTTCATTATTTTCTTTGGCCGGAATATAAATAGCAGGTAACCTAAATAACGTAATTAGCTATTTCTTTATTTCGGTTTCGTAATGAGCTTATAAAATCACTGAAAACAGTGCTTTAATAAGACCCGCTAACGCATTGTTTCTGTGGCATTAGTACTACTGACTCAAATGTGGCAGAATTATTGGAATATAATTCAAAATATAATATCAAATTAAGTTGCTAATGATTTTTTCATCAAAATAATAAAAAAGTCAAACAGCCGAAATAGAACAAATAAGTATAAAAAAGTAATTTCATAAGGCTTATTAAGGCACACGTCTTTTGGAAAACATGTATTTTGTAACATGGACTTGTGCGATAAAAGTTAACCTTATGGAACTGTTTTTTTTAATAGTTACTTAATGCACTACAAAATAGTAATGTTTATATTTTAACCGAAATATTAATGACGTCATATCTCAAATACTGATAATATTTCTAAACACAATAGTGCCCAAAGATGCAAAAAACATTAAATTAATTTAAGTGTCATAGTTTTTTCCAGAATCTTCGTCCTGAAAAAACCTGGTACGCTTAACTTTATTTAAAATTTTCCACTTTTGATATGATGGTCGTCATCGAAATTTATTTAAATCAAAACATACTTTTCATAGAGAGCGTTAGAAATCGTTCAATTGTATTTACAGCCATATAATAGTTATTTAGATCACAAGTGTTAGAAGTGCAACTTTTTTCACAAGTGTGGAGCATATTTTGTATAGAATTTTATTTGCCTTCATTCCAGTCAAGTGCGTTGGTCAGTTCTGGTAACTAAGGAAACTTCTATTTAAAATCGTTCATTCCTAAATTAAAGGCAGTGTCATTTCACACACCAAAATTAATTTAAAAAGCCTACTTTTTTAAATGAAATTTTAAAAATATTCTATGAAACACTTGTCACAATATAAAAAAAGATACGGTTGAAAATTACCAATGAAGGTTATTTTAAGTCAAAATGAAATGCAATGATGAAATTGTTACAATATATGTTTATAGTATTTAACATTACTAGCTTGGTAAGAGGGTTTTTACTGACGGACAGAAGGATATGACTCGCGAGCCAGTCACCTTCTGGAGCCAGTAAAACCCGTTACCTTGTGTACTGTTGAATATTTTATTTGTTCCTCACTTGTAAATAACTATAAATTTACCATTTATTCACAATGTCAAACTGACAAGCAACTAAATTCATCAATATGACACATACTAAGGAGACAACTCTGCTTTGCACGCTATCATTTATCTACGAGCATGCTTGTAAAATTTTACTGGCTAGCCAGTAACAATTTTACAGGCTAGCCAGTTAAGAGATATTTTCAAGGTGAATACCGTAACTTGATAAATTGATGTTTAAAAGTGAGGAACATATAAAAATGTTTACTTTTTACTGTTTAATAAATGCATAAGACGGAAAAGTGTTGAATGTTATCTATAATGTAGGATCTCATTTCCCATACTTCGTCACATGCGTGTCTTGAAATTTGTTAAACCACCGCTTTTTAATAGCATTCATTATTTTTTATTTTAGATACTGTTAGAGTATTAGTGGTCGTCAATTTACAGTAGGTTTATTGTTATTATTTTTTGTTAATTAAAAAAAATGATTTGTAGGTTTTAATCGCAATCTGCAGAGCCTTACAAGTGTGTTTCGTAACAAGTTTTATATATAAGTGTAGCTATAGTTTATACAGTATTTAAATACTGTTTTATAAAAAGTTTTGATGGCGCCGTACTTCAAACACTGGTGCCCACATTAAGCGGTTAATGGGGTCAAAAGAAGCAGAAAATTTATATAAATTCATATAAAATAACTTTTTCGCATTTTGTGTAATAATGTGCTATTTCTAAACTCAAAATCGTTTAATAAAGTGGCACTTTGGTGCGTAGAAATGTCACTTACTATATGATAATATTAGTGTCAAATTCGAGGTTAGCAGGTTAGGTTTTGCGTCAGTCTGTGTCAAAACTGACGGAAAACCTAACCTGATCATCTCGAATTTGACATAAACTTACAGTGCCACCAACATATTAGTCATACGTTTGAATTTCCACAGCCACCACTATAAACTTTTTTAATAAACATGTGGTACGTATTGCATTGTTAGCCAGGAGAGTAATAAAATTACTAGTTTGGCTCCCAGAGGTTGCTAGTTCTTTAGCGCTATCCAGGGTGCACGTGTAGCCTAGCTTTGCTACGGACGCGAACTAGCTTTGCACCCCTAACACCAACTCGGTGGCTACCGATTCTCAGCCATATTGCACCACCTGACATCCGTCGAACCGCCGCCCTACCAAAAGAATACAAAAAAATCGTAACCAACGATCATCTTCCAATCCACCAAGACATACCAGATCTAACAAGACAGCACAAACGCCTTAAGTCCAGACATCCCCCCATAAGATCAATGGTGGAAATAACTGCAAACTACAATGAAAGAGAACAATGGACCAGGTTGTGGACAGCAGAAAACGAAAACGACTACATACAAATAACTGATCCAACTCAAGCTCTTGATGGATTTGAACTACCTCGAGCATTATGGACAAAGGTCAACAGAATTCGAACTGGACATGGAAAGTGTGCTGCATCCTTGTATACTTGGGGTAGAACAGAATCCCACAGTGCGACTGCGGAAGCGAAAGCAAAGCATCCAACAAATTGTTTAGGACTGTCCACATCGCGCCTACACGGGGGATCTCACAGACTTCGTGCAATGCAGACCAAGCGCAATCGACTGGATACGAAATTTAGACGTAGATATATAGATACAACGTACATTTTGATTCTTTTTTTATCATTTATTAGATTACATGTATTTACATTTATTATAATACATTTATTTAAATTTATTTTATTACATTTATTTACATTTATTATATTACCTTATATATTATATCAAATGTGTACTTACTTAACTAAGTATTGTAATACCCCATACGCTAAATAAAAATAAATAAATAAATAAACATGTGGTATAATGCTTTTATATAAATGTTTGTTTATAATACTAATACAAAATGCGAAAAAATAGTATACACACTTCGTAAGAAAAGCAGTTTTACTAAACCAATATAACTTTTTAAGTTTCACGCTCGTTTCGCTCTCTCGTACTCAATCAAACCATTGATTAAATAAGTAGAAGAAGATACGCAGCTTTACGGAGCTGATTGTGCTGTAGAAATGTAGCGACCTACAGATGGCGCGTCTCTCGCCGTTTATACCGAAACTTTTTCAGTTTGCGGCAACAGCTGTCGTGTGAACATCTAGCTTTGTTGGATCGTGCTCTGTGTTTCAAAGCATTGATTGAAATAATTAGCAATGCCTACGCATTGGTTGTCATACTTGTGTGTATATTAACTGTAATAATTCTATAAAGAATCAGCGCAACCTAAGTTATTTTAAATTCCCCGTCAAGGATGTTAAAAGATGCGAGGAAATGGAAAAAAATTGTGGTAACATTATTATAGCAGAAATGGACAATGAAGACTTATGTCAGAAATTAATTGTGAGGAACACTTTGCAACTAAAGACATTTCATGCAGTTCTGTGAGAAAAGTTTTACAAAATGTGCAATACCGAAACAATTTGTTGTTGACGTTGATGAAATCGTGGACCTTATTCCTGTACATAAAGTTGTGGAAGGTAAGTCGTGTTACAGTTTTCTTCATAAATTAGTCCAGGAAATGTAGCCGAATTTCCCTACATTCATTAGTTAATATGGTCGGAGGGAAAGTTATCAGGGCCGGTTTTAGGTGGGTAAAAGTGTGTTATGCTTTTTTATATGATTGTATGAAGCATGCATATCCTAAAGGGAACTTTGAATTACAAAATAAATTATTAATGGGTAGGTACGTAGTTTGTTTAAAATTGATAAAAATTATGTTGTAAACATACAGAATATAATAATTTATTTTTTGCACTTCCGGGACTAAACAGGGACTAAAGTAGATCATTTAATCCCTAGGGACTAAAGTAACGCATTTAATCCCTAGGGACTAAAGTAAAAATGATACCGTAACTATGGTAAATTTATGTACACACGAGGTTAGTAGGTTAGGTTTTGTTTGTCATCTGACACACACTGACGTAAAACTTAACCTGCAAATCTCGAATTTGACATATACTGACAATACACTTCAGTACTGCCAACTGATTCAGGCTATCCAGGACCTGCTGCAATTCAGTTTGTAATAAATTATAATTGTCAGTTTCCAAATTGACAGATTCCAAATTTTGGAAATGTTTGATGATAATGTTCCCAAAGTGCAAAAAATAGCGTATATACCTCGGGACTAAAGTGCCTAAATCCCTTGAGTGGTTATTGCCCTCGGGCTTCGGCCTCGAGGCAACAAACTCCACTCGCGGGATTAAATGGTGCACTTTAGTCCCTCATGATATAATATACTATTGATTAACTGATATAGTCCATTTTCTAAACGCTAAAAATTCGCCAAAGTTCTAACTTCGTTGACTCAAAACCGATTGTGAAGATTTTTTTTTATTATTTCGGAAAAAGTTTATAGAAAAATTCCCCATGGGTGAGAAAGTGTGCTTTTTATTTTTTCAATTGTTATTAACAAACAAATGTTTTTTAATATACTCTTAATTAAAAAATGTGTAACATAAGGTTTTTGGGGTCGCAGATTACGAATCTGGCCTCAAAATGGGTCTAAAAACAAAATGGCGTCGAAGGTCTAATTTTTTATTTTATTTATTTTTTATTTTTATTAGATGTCTGGGGGTTTTTGGGGTCGAGGATTACGAATTTGACCGTAAAACTCAACTAAAATAAAAAAGGCGGACCAAAATGGCGGAAAGGGGTCAATTTTTGTTTTATTTTTGATACCTATACCTAGGGGTTTTTTGGGTCGCTCATCCCAAGTGGTGTCTGAAAAATGGTGGAAACAAATGATAAAAGAGTTAAATGAGTATTAAAGATATTATATTTTAATTGATTTATTAAAATTAGCTCAAGATACATTTAAAAACAAGAAAAAAATTATTTAGCTTTAGTTTCTTTTTCCTCTACTTCTTCCATTGACACTGCCGGTCGTGAATTAAGGCAACTATTTCCGCCACATTCACAGCAAGCCGCCGAGCCTAAAGGCCACTTTTCCTACACCCACAAGCTGGCCCGCAACTAGTTTTGTAGTTGCAAAAAAATATAGATTTTTTGTGGAGCTGGTTCTTGTGTCATTAGGATTGGAAAACACTTTCCTGTATCATATTTCGAACCCCAATGTTCCCTTGAAATATCTTGGTTTTCCAGCTACAACTGTGTTTGCAAATACACGCGTTCTAAATGTTATTCTGCTGAATCCATCGTAGGGCATAATGATGCTAAATTAACGCTACTTTTTTTAGTAGACGCCTTAATAAAAGAACAAACCTTCTTCTTCTTCTTCTTCATCTAAATACCCTGGTACCCTAAACATATATGTATTGTATTGTCTGTAACCTCATTTAATTTGCGGTATATGAATAATAAAAAACGTTCAATCAATTAAACATTCCTGTAAGAGTTTAAGCAGTTACCTTTCTTTGCACCATACATTGCAAGCATACATTTTATACCAACATTTTTTTTATCTAAATGTTTGTAGTCTCTTGTAAATCACTGCTATTTTCAAATATTTTGGCAAATTTATTCTTTCCTGAACATGGCCATTGCTTCATTTACTAAGACTTATCCATGTTGTAACGTTTCGCCCTGAGATTAAATCCTAGTAATGCTCAAAAAGCATTTGAATTGAATTCAGCGCGCTTTTTAAACGTTACGGATCCAACCGACGATAAGCCGAACGACATCCGATGCCGCAAGTTACGATAAGGCGGCGCGCAAGCGAAACTCCCCTCCTACTCTAATCGCCACCGGAAGCGGCAGATAAGGGACCCCGATACTATAAATACGAAGGCCGCCCAACTGCCGCTCTCTCTCTGTGACCGATCTTCATCCGATAAGAAGATACCTGACCTGATCCGTTATCTGATCTGGCTGCATTTCCTACCGCCATTTTGTCGTTACGAACTGTTAGCAAGATTAGAATAATTCACACCCGTTGTAAATAACCTGTACTGAACGCTATTCTATCATGTCGGTAAATTTCTGGTTAGTAGTGTAGCGTTTGAATCCGAAATATTGCAAGTTCCAGCACACGCTGTTGAGATCTTGGAATATTTTACAATCTCCACACCCGAACGTTCCCGTGTACTCATCGACTGCGAAATCCTGTTTATTCGCAGTGCACAAAAGGCCCACAAATTGCCCGATTTCCGCGAAGACTAATTTTGTGTGATTCACAGCATTTTACTGCGCCGGAAACCACCGCCCGATCTGCAAGACCTGAAGGTAGCATCCCCCGTCCGCAAGTCGCATCGAACGTAAATAAAGCCGAAGCAACGACCTGGAGCGATAGCGCGCTATCGCGCCAGCCGGACTTCCCGATAAGCGCTCCGTTCTATCTGCGAGAGGTCAAAAACTATCTACGCACCTGGAAATCGCGGGCTACTGATTTGCGCGCTGAGTCCACCTAGAGGAGACACTAACTTCCAGGAAGGCGTCGCACATTAAACTCTAAACACACAAACAATCTCCAGGTAAAGCTTGCCATATATTTTAATTCGTAAAATCCTGCAAGCACAATTCTGAGATTTCCGACATCGATCGGTTTCGAGCGGAGAATTCTCGCGGATCGGCGCGGAAGGAAACACTCGCTGCCCGTCCGAGGAAAGACAGCTCCAAGCCTCGTGACCTCCTCCGCAGAGGTGCCTTGTGGGCTGCCTGCCCCGCCAACAAAATTTCGACGTGCAATTGATAGTATTTATAATTTCCGTATTGTATGATATACAGTTCAGTTCGCATCTTTGTAAGATACAGTTAGAAACATTATACTGATTTATTACTGACTTATCGTTGTTGTTGTATTTATTTATACTCGAGTGTACCGAACCCTCTTCGACAGTGAGTTATCCCGCTGCTAAATTTAATACACCCTTACGAGAAGGGTGGAATATTACAATGTGGATCTTTAATAAGGTGCCGGTTCTATTCGTCTTCCTCATCCTTATATGTCTTCAATATATTAAACTAGATTCAAAAGCCATGATCTGCACCTTGACACCAAAACTCGAATGCCAAGATGCTACATTTTTCCCATCTTGCTCTATTGGGTCGAGTCCTGGACATTTAACGAAACAATCACAAAAAAATCGAAGCCTTTGAAATGTGGCTATACCGGAGAATATTGCGGATATTATGGAAAGACCGTGTAATAAATATTAAAGTTCTGGAGAGAATGAAGAAAAAGTAAAGAGATCGTGAACAACATCAAAATACGCAAACTCCAATACCTCGGATATATAATGAGGAATGAGAATAAGTACACCCTACTACAATCGATTATACAAAGTAAGATATATGGCAAACGTGGACCAGGACGCAGAAGAGTATTTTGGTTGCAAAACCTAAGGGCGTGGTATGGGATATCATCCAATGAGTTATCTAGAATTGCAATCAATAAAGTGAAGATAGCCGTGTTGATCGCAAACATACGAAATCGGATAAGCACCTGAACAACAAGAAGAAGAAGATTCTTTCTTCTGTTAAAACATGCTGAAGTTGTGTTACATACAGTTAAAGCATGTACAGAAAGAACATGCTCACTACAATTGGGATGCGCAAATTGCAGGCTTTTAGAAGAAGATATTTTTTTATTTTTTTTATTTTTGGCAGGTTTAAAATATATATATCTTTATCAGGAGAAACTAAAGCTGTAGTAAATAGGTCTATATTCTCTGATACTACGACTATGTTTTTATTTGATGCATTGAGAGGTGTTGTAACTATTAACCGATCAGCATCACTTTCAGCTTGAGAGCAGGGATATTATTTGCAGCTAAAGTTTCTTTTGAAAAATCAATAAAACGACATGAAAGACATTTGCCAGAAGTTTTTCTTGATACAACTTTAAAAACCTGTCTATTTCAAATCGAATATCTGGTGCAGTTTTCGTTTTTAGAAGTCGGTCTCTTTCAGCACATTTTATTCTATGTTTCTGATAATCGACAAAAACACTTGCTTTTTCGATAATTACGTACAATAAAATTAATTTATCTAAAATTGCACCATACTGTTGAACAAGTTGCCATTTGTTTTTATGTAATAACATTCCTCCGTCCGTCACAAACAGAAAAATCTATTAATTCAGTAATATCTTTTGGAAATTCTACAAAGAGGTTGTAGAAAACACATTTTTAGGCGTTGGAATTTAAACGTATGTATTCGTATGTTATATTTAAATCTATTTAATCTATTTAAATTTGAGTTAATTTAACAATTTAGAATTTTATTTGTATATAATGCTTATTAAATAATAATAATAGTAATCGTACAGAATAAAAATTAACCTTTTAATGCTATATTTATAATTACTGAGTAATTCAGAAATAAAGCTATTTTGCCGCTTAAAGACGCTATTTTTAATTTTTGATAATTTTTAACATACAATTTGAGATCAGCGACCCAAAAAACCCTATATAGATAAGAAATAAAGTTCGAATAAAAAAAATACGCTTTTTCGCCATCTTGGATCCGCCATTTTGTGTTTTAGTTGAGTTTTAATGTCAAATTCGTAATCAGCGACCCCAAAAACCCCTACACATCTAATAAAAATTAAAAAAAGAAAATAAAAAATTAGACCCTTGACGTCATTTTGTAGACGCCATTTTTGTTTTTAGACCAATTTTGAGGCCAGATTCGTAATCTGTGAACCCCAAAACCTTATGTTATCAAATGTCAGGCAATGGTTTAAATAAATAACGAAGTTGTATTTTTTTTAATTAAGAATATATTAAAAAACACTTATTTGTTAATAACAATTGAAAAAATAAAAAGCACACCTTCTCACATATGGGGAACTTTTCTATAAACTTTTTCCGAAATAATAAAAAAAAAATTTCAAAATCGGTTTTGAGTCAACGAAGTTAGAACTTTTTTCCGTTAGTAAATGGACTAATAGCATTGCTGATAGCGTTATTTGGCAGGCACATATTTACAGAACTAAAACTTGCCTCCAGCGCCAAATTACCTAGCGCCGGCCCTGAAAGTTATGTTATTTATACGAACTCAAGTAAATGAACAGGGAAAACCAAATAAAAATAAAATATTTTGGAAATTTGATAGTGAATCTAGTTTTCCCATATTTCGCCGTTAAAATACAAATACCTACGAAACAAATATTAACATATGTATCGTTGGCAACGCGTGCCGTATTATTAAAGAACGTTGGCGATAGGGTCAAAGCATTGAAAGTTACATTTCTAAATGGCTTAGCGTCGTAATCTTTGTTATTGGTTTATATATGTTCACTGCCTAACTGATAACACAAAGTGCAACTAAACAAAAGATAAACACACCGTGCCCAAAGAAAGGAAGTTGAGATATTTCGCGCTAACGGCGCCACGATATTGTGAATCAGTTGCTGGACGCGGGGGCCGCGGGTAGCAGGGAGATGCAGTACAGATTTTAACGTTGCGTTGCATATCTTTATACTTATTTAATCAATGATCAAACTATATTCGTTCAGTAAAATTTTACTTTTCCAAACTTGTGTAATATACTATTTTTATTCAGCTAAGATATTCCATTTAACGTTTGCCGCTATGTCCTCTTGTGAAATTCCTTGCTCCCACATGACAATAATTTTCCCCCTTGTTTCCAAAGTGGAATCGCTTTGTCCAGGACGCCTTGGCATAGCAAATCACAAATTAAACACTGTAAGA
The DNA here is from genome assembly GCA_940337035.1 of Agriotes lineatus. Classification (NCBI taxonomy): domain Eukaryota; kingdom Metazoa; phylum Arthropoda; class Insecta; order Coleoptera; family Elateridae; genus Agriotes; species Agriotes lineatus. The sequence continues at coordinate 72,180 of CALNHX010003356.1, read as the reverse complement.
TCTGAGGATGCACCAAGACTAATGTTAAATTTACTGCAGAAAAAGACGATACTACAATTTTTACAAATAGCCTCCCCACTTCAAATTATTCTAATACATTTTGGATTTTTTCTGGAAAACTAGACAAGTTAATACGTTCTAATAACAGGTTCATTTAGATAAAACAATGCATTTTAGATTGAATTGCAGACCCATATAGATCTCTAAGAAGTGGATTAAAAGTATTTAATCTTATGTGCTGAGAAGGCTTTAATCACCTACATTAGTGATTATTTGTAAGGAAAAGAAGCGATTTAGAAAGTTTACTAAACTACAAGCACGCTTTGGATAATGGTGTACTCATGCCTAGCGTAAGGTTGAAAATTTTAATTTAATTATAAAATTACCAATAAGGCAAGACGGTAGCAAAATAATTTCTACATTTTTAAAATTGTTTTTTACCTTTGCTGGATGATATTTGTAAAATAACAAAAAATCAAAAACAACACTTCTAAGCCGATCTGTAAGTTTTTACGTTACCTACTCTAGTAATTTTAATTTTTTGTTGATTTTTACTTCCTTGCACAATAAAGGAAATATTGGATTTACACCAAAAATTCGAAATTGAGTTTTCAACAAATCTTCACGTTTTAGACTCCCCTGAACCCAAAAAACATGTTTTTGTTCATTGGTCTGACTGTGTGTCTGTGAACAGAATATCTCAAAAACGAAAAGAGTTATGGCGTTGCAACTTCATATACAGGGTGTTTCGTATCGTTATATTCAAATTTTGGGAGCATAAAATAGACTTAATTCTAAGGCTAAAAAACACAAAAGTGGTAGTGTAACGCTAAGCTTCCGTTTGATTGGAATTAATCGAATATTAAATAATATTTGCCAACCTAAACATCGCGACCTCTAGCGTTATCAAGGGCCGCGGTGTGTTCCAGCAAGATAAGACAGTTCCGACCGGGATAACAGTGCGAAACAAAGCAGCCGACTTGCCTGGGAACTCCACGGGCTTGGCCGACATCCTCGTAATAGAACTCGCCTGGAGGTGCCAAGGTTGATAACCTCGAAAATCACTTCGGTTCGGAGTTTCGATCTCCGAGCGAAGCCCCATCGGGCGGCGAATTTCTCGGAATATTTCAACAACAAACTGTAGTTACACGTATAGGGTGAGAACTCGCGTTAACAGTTTTAATTTGTTATTTGTTGACAGAGACCAGAATCCCCAAACCGAAAAATTTGACAGACTGCACGGCGTCGCCATCAGCGCGCAGTTCGACGCCGATCGAGAAGCGCCGACAATTCTCGACGCTTTCGAAGCGGAGCGCCTAGGACGTCGGCAGATACTCCCAGCACGGATGTGACGCGGGTTGCATAAGCCGTAGCAACCAGCGACGTTATTTCAAGACAAAAATGTTAATTTTGAGCAATATACATCTCATTTATTTAAATTACACGAATATTTAATTATGTACTATAGTTACACAAAATAAATTGTTATACAGGATACTCCGGTGGTGTGTTTTGCTTATTTGAGGTATATCTGAGGGAACGATTGAACCTATCTCCGATTTATGAGCTATCCCGTGGTAAATAAATTTTACAACCCTTTATAAGCAGGGGCTGGTGTTAAAATGGCGCCCGAGCTGGGACTTGAACTCAGATATGCACAAATAGCAAATATACACCCACGTCCGCTAGATTGGCGCCAGAGGCAACTAGAACAGCACTTGATTAAAAAACTGTGTAGCTTTTATATTTCAGAAGTCTTCATACAAAACCTGATTTCCAAGAGTCATGGCGAACCAAGAAGATTAAAGTAACCTGGATTTACACCCTCCGAATAGAAGACCTCCGAGTATTTGCAGCTGGATTAGGCCTGGAAACAGAAGGCACTGTACAGCAGTTAAGACAGAGAGTGTCGCAATACCTGAAAGGAGCTGGGCCAGGAGAAACAGACGACGACGACACCCAAGAAGACACACAAGAGGAGCGTCAAGTCATGGAAGGTGGAGATAACCACCAGGAAGAACGGGAACAAAACCCGGATCCACCTAGACTGAATAATGCCGAAATTTGCAACAGCATCAGGAAATGGGGCCTGAAGTTCGACGGCACGTCCGACCCCATCTCGTTTTTAGAAAGGATCGAGGAACTCTCAACCTGGTACCAATTCCGGGAGCAGGAAGTCCTCACCGCCTTGCCCGAGCTGTTCAAAGGAAAAGCATTATTGTGGGTCAGAAATAATAAGCAAAAATGGAGGAACTGGGATCATTTTGTGATGGCTTTTCATAACCAATACTTACCCCAGAGGTTCCAATTCCGGATGGCCGAAGAAATTAGGAACCGGACACAAGGCCAGAAGGAATCCGTGGCCGACTTCGTCACAGCCCTCCAGACGCTGTTACGTAGGTTTGGAGTCACCAGAGAACGCGAGCAGTTGGAACGTATATACGAAAACCTCCGTCCGGAATATAAATTGTATGTACGCAGGAAGGACTTCCGTAGGCTGGACGAGCTGGTACAGATGGCAGAAGAATTCGAAGCCCTCCAGCTGGAGCAAGCTTCGTTCCAACCACCCCCACGGCAAGTCAGGCCTATATGGCGGAGACAGCGTATAAACCAGTAAAACCCAAGGTCACGTTCACCCAGGGATTCAAGACACCCACCGTGTCGTCCTTACAAACCCCAGATGATAATCTACGTACGCCATCGGCTCCCAAGTCTCCTACCCCCTCAACTAGCACCGCCTATAACCGCACTGAGAATTGTTGGAAATGTAGGCAGCGAGGCCACCGAAGGTTCCAGTGCCACAGACCTTCTAAACTTTTCTGCTCCTGGTGCGGTAAACCAGATACCCTAACGAGGGATTGTCTCTATAAGAGGCCGGGAAACGCGTCCGGCCGTCGAGACCTGTGAGGCATCCTCGACACCTGAAGGCCAGGGCCTCCACCCACCGACTCCAACCCCCTGAGTGGTCCAAGTGGCTCCAACGGGTCCGGAACTTCTACGACCAGATACCGAACCCCTCGCCGCGAGTATCCACCATAGATGCCCGTTTGTTCCTCCCAATAGTCATTAAGGGAAGACCGTTCAACGCCCTAATTGACACAGGCGCCGCTAAATCCTATATAGGCAAAATTCTCCAGAGGTTCCTGAGTCAACAAGGTGTTGTCAACAAGCCACATCCCCCGGACCGTGTCCAGCTGGCTGACGGACAAATGATCACCACCCAGGGCCAATATGAACTCCCCATTTTCATCCAAGAGGACCCCTATGTGTTACAGGCCCACGTAGTGGACACCCTCTCCAGCGACGTGATTCTAGGACTCGAATTCCTAAGTAGGTACGAAGCCGCCATACGCCCCGCCTCCCAGGTTATGACGCTAGGTTCAACGGAAGTCGTCCTGAATACTAGAAGGAACCCAGAAGGCGTCGCAAGTATTAAACCCTTGTCCGCCACCCAGGCCGAACAATTAGGCGAGTTCCTGATAGAGGAATTAGATAAATTCCCCTCGGCCAGCGGACCCACTACCTTGGTGGAACACCAGATCACCCTGAAAGAAGGCATAGGGCCCATCAAGCAGAGGTACTACCGCGAAACCCGGCGATGCAGGCCATCATCGACGAGGAGGTGGATAAGATGTTGGCAGACGGATTAATCGAACCCTCCAGCAGTTGTTTCAGCCCTCCTGTGGTCCTGGTGAAGAAACCTTTCGGTCAATATCGTTTCTGCATTGACTATAGGAAGGTGAACGAGGCCACCTGCGCCGACGCCTACCCTCTGCCCTTCATCGATGGAATTCTAAACAAGCTTCGTGGGGCCCGGTACATTAGTACTCTCGATTTAAAGCATGGCTATTGGCAAATCCCGCTTGCCATGGAAAGCCGCCCCATATCCGCCTTCACCGTCCCCGGAAGGGGATTGTATCAATTTAAAGTCCTTCCCTTCGGCCTCCAGGCGGCGCCAGCCACGTTCCAGCGGTTCCTGGACAAGGTCATTGGTCCCGAGCTCGAGCCGCATGCCTTTTGCTACCTGGACGACATCATCGTCGTCAGTAAGTCGTTCCAGGATCATCTACAACACCTCCAAGTGGTTTTTCAGAGACTTCGGTCCGCCGGCCTTCAGCTCCACCCGGAGAAGTGCAATTTCTGTCAGCCGGAGTTGAAATATCTGGGGCACGTCGTCAACCGGAACGGAATACAGACAGATCCCGAGAAAGTAGAAGCGATCTTGAAGATGGAAAACCCCCAGACGCCAAAGGCTGTAAGGCGCTTTTTAGGGATGGCCTCGTGGTATCGTAAGTTCGTCCCCGGGTTCGCCCAGATCGCACCCCCCCTGAATGAGCTACTCCAAAAAGGTAATAAGTTCAGATGGACGGAGAAACAACAAGAAGCCCTGGACGGGCTGAAGAGAGCCCTAACTTCAGCCCCGATTCTTGCCTGCCCCGATTTCTCCGTTCCCTTCGTCCTCCAGACGGACGCCAGCACCACTGGATTAGGAGCCGTCCTCACCCAGGTGCTGGAGAAACAAGAAAGGGTCATCGCCTATGCCAGCCGATCCCTAACCGAGGCGGAAGCTAAGTATTCAGCCACCGAGCTAGAGTGCCTGGCCGTCCTCTTCGCTATAAAGAAGTTTAAAGGCTACTTAGAAGGCTACCACTTTAAGGTAGTAACCGACCACCGTAGTTTAAGATGGCTGCGGAACCTGCCCAATCCCTCAGCACGTTTGGCCCGCTGGGCTTTGGAACTTCAGCAATACGACTTTGAAGTCGAATATCGTACAGGAGCCCTAAACCACGTGGCTGACGCGCTATCCCGAGCTCCAGGAGGTCCCAAGGACGACCTCTCCCCCATGGCAGTCCGGGAACCAGCCGCCCTATGTTCCTGGACGCGAAAAATGATTCGTCTAGTGCGAAGATTCCCTGCGAAGTAAGAAAACGGAAACCTTTTTCGGAGTTTTCCAAAGGTGAGTGAAGACCTAGCCGAAGGTTTTCATCCCGAATGGAAGCTGTGCGTCTCCAAACCCCAACGACGCCGGGTCCTACAGGAATGCCACGATGATCCCACCGCAGGACACCTGGGGGTGACCAAGACGACAGCTAGAATACAAAGATTGTACTATTGGCCAAGGATGCAGCAAGACGTTCACAGATACGTACGTTCGTGTCCAATTTGCCAACAATACAAGCATCCACAGCAACTACCAGCTGAGAAAATGTTCTGGTCACTAGTTCGAGGTCCATGGGAAGCCATCAGCACAGACCTGATTGGCCCCCTCACCAGGTCCTCCAAAGGAAACGCGTGGCTTCTCGTTTTTCAGGACCGCTTCACAAAGTGGATCGAGGTCCATCCCCTTCGTACCGCTACCGCTAAAGCCGTGAGCCAAGCCCTGAGAGAGAGAATTATTTATCGATTTGGCACACCCAGAACCATAATTTCAGATAATGGACCCCAGTACATTAGAAAGTTATTCAAAGCATTGGCCAGGGAATACGGCATCCAGCACCGACTGACGCCGCCATATACGCCCCAGGCCAACCCGGTGGAGAGGGCTAACAAAGTAGTGGGAACCATCATCGCACAGTTAGCTCTAGCGAAGCAGAAGCAGTGGGATATCTGGCTACCGGAGATAATGTTTGCCCTCAACACCTCCAAACATGAGTCTACAGCATTCACGCCAGCCCTCCTGAACCTGGGACGAGAGATGCTGCCGCCACGCACACTACGTGGAGAAACGGAGCCCGAATTCGACCCTGACGAAGAAGCTCCGACCCCTGAACTGTATCGAGAACAGCTCCGGAAGCTAGAAGATGTAATGGAGATAGTACGACACAATCTGGCCAAGGCCTTTGCGAGGCACAGCCACCATTACAATCTGAGAAGACGAGAGTATCGGCCCCAGGTAGGCCACCAGTTGTTTAAGAGGGACAGGATACTTTCAGACGCCGCTCAAGGGATTTCGGCGAAGTTGACGGCCAAATACGCAGGGCCCTACGTCATCAGGAAGGTAATCTCCCCTGTAATAGTGGAACTCAGCGATCCCCAAACCGGAAGGGAAGTCGGCAGAGTCCACATCAAGGATATCAAGAAAGCCTTCCAGTAATTTTCCAGTCCACCTGCTAGATATGTTTTTTCCAAAATTTACCCCGCACCTGTCGTGAAAACATTTCTAGAAATTTTTAGTAAACACCTGCAATCTTTCGGTTCTAGATAACTGTCCCTCCACCTACAAGGGACCGGAAAGGGTAGTAATTAGGACATCAAGTATATATAGGTCAGCCCAAGGTTCTGGCGTCACTATTCGAGTTATTCCTGAGTGAAATCAAGATTGCCACCAGTGAGAAATAAAGCGAACGTTCGGCCATCCAGCAGTTGGCCCTACACGTTGAAGAGACCTCGAAAAGGTCTCCCGCCGGAGATGCCGTCCAGTGACCGATGGTCGCCATTACCTAGGTGGAGTCCAGTCCCGGCTATGCTCTCACCTCTACCAGCTACACCAAAGAGGAAAGGGCCCGGCCAGCCGAATCCTGTAGAAGGTCTCCAGGTGAGAATCCCGCTCTCTAAGCTCCGCCCTGACCTGGCAGACCCCCAAGAGTTGGCTCTGAAATTTAAGCGACTGTTCTCCGAGTCCTCGAAGGGCCTAGCCACCACTCCGAAGAAGATGGAGGTTGAAGAACTACCCGCTGATCCAGGCACCCCTAGTGGGCCACCTACGCCCAAGACGCCCGCGACAACTTCCCCAGTTATGAAGGCCTTCCTGGCCAAATACGGCCTAGAGTGGAAACCGAACAAAGTCCCATCAGAACTTCAGCCAGAAAAGCTCTCCGAGGTGCCCGTGACCGACGCAGTGTTACCACTCGAGAGGGATGACCTCCTCGGCGAAGTGCTAGTCGAGCTGCAACAACTGCGGTTGCCTGAGCCAGAACTCTCGCCAGCCGTACTTCCGGAACTGCTGCTGGAATCAAAATCCACGTCGACGCCGGCCACAGTACCCAGACGACGACGGAGGCAGCGCACTATTCGTATCAAATTACCAGCAGGAAAAATGCTGCGAATAAAGAGGAAAGACGCCGTCCAACTAGGCTTAATCCGGGACAAACAATAGGCAGAAGCAATTAAACAATCTAGGAACTACATTTCTACACTCTCCAGGCACCTAGGGCACCGGGGATTGAAACCGCAATTCCCAAGTCTGTCCTGAAGACGCTCCGGGTGACTCCCTACGGTGTAGAATCGACCTCCTTGAAGAAGATGCCCACCAAACTCCCATCTCCTCCGAAAAGACCGGCATATGTAACGCTAAGCTTCCCTTTGATTGGAATTAATCGAATATTAAATAATATTTGCCAACCTAAACATCGCGACCTCTAGCGTTATCAAGGGCCGCGGTGTGTTCCAGCAAGATAAGACAGTTCCGACCGTGATAACAGTGCGAAACAAAGCAGCCGACTTGCCTGTGAACTCCACGGGCTTGGCCGACATCCTCGTCATAGAACTCGCCTGGAGGTGCCAAGGTTGATAACCTCGAAAATCACTTCGGTTCGGAGTTTCGATCTCCGAGCGAAGCCCCATCGGGCGGCGAATTTCTCGGAATATCTCAACAACAAACTGTAGTTACACGTATAGGGTGAGAACTCGCGTTAACAGTTTTAATTTGTTATTTGTTGACAGAGACCAGAATCCGCAAACCGAAAAATTTGACAGACTGCACGGCGTCGCCATCAGCGCGCAGTTTGACGCCGATCGGGAAGCGCCGACAATTCTCGACGCTTTCGAAGCGGAGCCCCTAGGACGTCGGCAGATACTCCCAGCACGGATGTGACGCGGGTTGCAGCAGCCGTAGGAACCAGCGACGTTATTTCAAGACAAAAATGTTAATTTTGAGCAATAACATCTCATTTATTTAAATTACACGAATATTTAATTATGTACTATAGTGTACTATATTATAATGGGAGACCTAAATGCTAAGGTTGGCAAAGGTGAACAAGGGGTAGTCGTAGGAAAATTCGGACTGGGTACACGCAACGATAGAGGTGATAGGCTAATAAATTTTTGCGAAGAAAATAAATATATCATCACCAATACCATGTTTCAACATCACCCTAGAAGACTATATACCTGGACCAAACCGGGAAAAGAAGGTACACCAAAAAACGGAATCAAATAGATTATGTTCTCGTAAACGAAAGATATAGAAACAGCATAAAGAATGTTAAGACGTACCCAGGAGCTGATATAGGGTCAGACCATAACCCAGTCGTAGCATCATTCCGTTTGCGTCTAAAAAAGATAATTAGGAATAGAAACAGTAATAGAATAGACATTAGACAAATATCAGAACCTGATATTAAAAATAAATTAAGCGTAAGAATCAATGAAGAAGTAGGAGGAATGTTACAAAACACAGTTTCCGAAGAAGACATAGAGAATACATGGATAAAAATAAAGGAGAAAATTCATGGTGCAACGAGAGATGTCTTAAAGTCACAAACCCAACAACAGCTACGAAAGAAAGAATGGATGACAACAGAAATCCTAGAATTAATGAATGAAAGAAGAAAGGTCAAAAATACAAACAATATCAAATATCGAGAAATTAATAATATTATAATGAAAAAAAAATCGAGAAGCAAAAGAAAATTGGATCACTGCAAAATGTGAAGAAATAGAAAATTTAGAAAAAAAATATGACTCTAGAAACATCTACAAAAAGATCAAAGAGGTATGTAGTAACAAGAAAAATACTCATTACGGACTTCTCACAGACAAAGAAGGGAATGTAATAATTAGTGTAGAAAAGAAGCTTGCTAGATGGAAGGAATACGTTGAAGAACTTTATGATGACAATAGAACGGACGCTACATATACAAGGAACACAGAAATGGCACCAGAGATAACAAAAGAAGAGATTATACACGCTATAAAAACTTCAAAAAATAATAAAGCAGTGGGACCTGACGAAATTCCTGCAGAATTAATAAAACTTATAGATGAAGACAAGATTGAAGTTCTGTTAGATCTATGCAACGCAATATACCAATCTGGAAATATTTCCAAAGACTGGCTAAAGTCTACATTTGTAACGCTACCTAAAACAACTCATCCACGAAAATGCGAAGAATATCGAAATATTAGCTTAATGAGTCATGTTGTGAAAATCTTCCTAAAAATAGTACACGCCCGAATATATAACAAATGCGAATTCACTATATCAGACACACAACTGGGATTTAGAAATGGATACGGGACACGTGAAGCACTATTTGCTTTAAATATATTAATCGAACGTTGCTTAGATGTAAACACAGATGTATATATTGGATTCATAGACTATACTAAAGCATTCGACAGAATTCAACACAATAAATTATTCGAAATACTAGAACAACTGAACTTAGACTATCAAGAGCTACGCCTTATAACAAACCTATACTGGAAACAGACGGCTTGCGTTCGAACAAAAGAAGGCATCACTGAAGAAATAAATATAAAGCGTGGTGTGAGACAGGGTTGTATCCTGTCACCAATGTTATTCAACGTATACTCCGAGATCATATTCAAAACAGCATTGAACGCAAGAACAGAGGTATTAATATTAATGGAATGGCTATAAATAATAAGATATGCCGACAACTTTGTGCTTATAGCGGAAACGGAGCAAGATCTTCAAAACCTGTATACGTGTGTACATAAAGTATGGAATAAATTCATTATCTAGAAAAGGAAAAGGTTTTCGGAAAAATCCTCGGACACGTCAACCTTTGTTTTAAGATGCGCATCTTTTGACGTTCTATTCCCATTGGTGACATCATTACTGCTCCGGATATGACGTCATCGACATTATTTTCAAATAGCAACCTCTATTTCTGATAGCGCCATTTGAAAGAGCATATTTTTCTGCATACAGCACATCAAAATCTTTGTCATGTTACATAAGGAAATTTTCGAGAAAATTAATGTTATAACGATTTAATTAATTTTAATTAATTTATTTTATTCAGTTAATTGAACAAACTAATTAATTAAGTGTTGAAACTGAAGTCCTTCCTAGCTTTGTAAAGGTCTCTTTCTAAGTCATAAAAAACCACTCTTTTTATTATAGCAAAAAAGACATTTTATCCACAATCACCTTATAATTAAAGTTTTATCCACACTTATGAACCGTCTAAAGTACCACTTTATCCACTAGTGGAATAATGAAATTACTTTATTTCATTAGTGGGATAAAACCATGTCACTTACTACTGCAGTGTTGGTAGCACTGTCAAGCTATGCCAAATTCGAAATTTGTACTTTAAGTTTTGCGTCAATCTGTGTCAAATAACAAACAAAACTTAACCTATTAACCTCTCGAATTTGAAATAGACTGACAATACACTTCAGTACTGCCAAACGTATAACATTTGATCTTTCGGTACTTTCCAAATTGTCACTATGACTTTTCATGGCTGTCAATACAAAACGTATGTTTTTTACTTCCTTTTACGATAAAGGAAGTATTGGATTCACCTCAAAAATTACAAATTGAGTTTTCAACAGATCTTCACGTTTTAGAGTCCCCTGAATTAATTAGTTTGTTCAATTAACTGAATAAAATAAATTAATTTTAAATCACTATAACATTACTTTTATCGAAAATTTCCTTATGTAACATGACAAAACTTTTGATGTGTTGTGTGCAGAAAAATATGCTCTTTCAAATGGCACTGTCAAAAATAAAGGTTTCTATTTGAAAAAAATTTCGATGACGTCATATCCGGAACAGTAATGATGTCACCAATGAGACTAGAACGTCAAAAGATGCGCATCTTAAAACAAAGGTTGACATGTCTGAGGATTTTTCCGAAAAGCTTTCCCTTTTCTAGATAATGAATTTATTCCTCACTTTATGTACACACTGTATATGAAAGCAGCGCAGCATATGGATTAGACATGAAAGTATATAGTAATAACAAAAAAAACAACCAACAATCCAAGGAATTACAATAAACAATAAAAGCATCCAACGAATATCTGACTATAAATATTTGGGTATTGTCATAGTAGGACTAGTAACATTGTATAACTTATGATTAGCTGTATAATAAATAACCATTAGAATATATTGCAATGTACTAGAGTCATAAATAAATAGTGTTGGTTATGACATGGTGCCGAAACCCGCGCGATAATAATAAACAAAAAGCCGCGTAAAAAGAGTGTTTCAGGTGAAAACAAAGTCGCAGTAGTAGGCAACAATGGGCGACGAAGATACTACAACAGGAATTCGACCCCCGAAGTCACTCGAAATCGCCAGCGAAGCGGATATCAGCAAAGCATGGAAGATGTGGCTACAACAATTCAACTGGTATGCTACAGCTACAGGTTTGGCCAAAAAACCCGCAGAAATACAATGCGCTATATACATGTCAACGATAGGAAAGGATGCAGCAGTAATTTACAACACGTTCAACTTAACAGACGAGGAGGCAAAGAACTTGAAAACTATACAAGGTAAGTTCGAAAAACACTTTGTTCCCACAGTAAATGTAACGTATGAGCGATACATATTTAATAAAGCACAGCAAGCCCCCGACGAATCGTTTGACGAATTCTTAACATCGTTAAGACCATTGGCGTAACTAGCGGGGGGGCCAGGGGGGCCAGGCCCTCCCCAGAGTGCCGTCTGGCCCACCCCAGAAGAATGAAAGTTAAATAAAAATTAAAAATCTGATTTTGTATTAAACCATTTAAACCTACGGAGACATGCATTTTTAAATTTTCAGATTTTATAATTTGTTTTGACTAAAAAAACATAGTATAAATATACCGTATGTTGGATGGGTGGTTGTAATTGAAAATAATATGCAAAATAAAACATAATTAGTGCAGAACTACAATATAGTTTTATTAATCTTTAAAACAAAACAATATTTTTTTCCAGTGCACCATTTCTTTTAATTTCTCTTCAGTAATCTATAAATACATGGTCAACTTATGTGCCTAGAAAAAGATAATTTCAATTATTTTATATACGGGTATGTAAATGAGCGCGAAACTTGAGTGAATCTCTAACGACTTGCTGAGCGCATGCCGCTACTTAGGCTCATCTAGTTCAAACACACTACGACATGCTATTTGGACGTTTGCTTTGTCTAAAGAGTTCAGTTTATCATTTTGAAGAGTAGGATCCAGAATTGTATGTTTAGTAATATTTAAGGTAGCAAAGTAGTGTCGTAATTATAGATTTGCAAGACCCCGCAGTGCCAGGTATGAGGGCCCTGATCGAAAGAAGATTTTTTCTTAATTTACAATTTGTACTGTTAAAAGCTTTGGGGGCACAAATATACACATGAAAAGGTTTTCTTGGGTCATTTACGATATTAATAATAAAATTAACAAAAGGAACGTGAAGTGTAGTCATTTTCAAAATGGTAGCTTTAAAAGTTAGGTATGGAACATCGAAGATCAAGTTTGGCGTCGCCCCATCTAGTTATTAGAAATATTTAAGAAGTTTCATGCGCAGTTACTGAAACTACATATTTTTTCTCCAAATATTTTTAAAGAATTTAAATTTAAAACGGTTTTGTTAAAGTTTTAGATAAAATTAAAATTCAAAGTACGGAATCGGAATCGCATGCTGGAAAGCATGCATTATGGGAAATGGGGCGTCAGCTGTCACTGAGCACTGAGGGCCTTCTGACTCAATAATTAGTGCAATTAAAGACAACTCACAACTTACCAAATTACAAACGCGAGAAAATCAAAGTAACACTAAAAGTATTGGTTTTTAAATTTTAAAAGTAAACGCCAGAGATAAAGAAGAAATAAACAAGTCCATGCAAAATTTGAAATAATACAAAATTTTCTTAGAAATAGTACCTCTTAGAAAAGAATAAAAATGACTTGGCCCTTACGGCTACATAAAATAACGCAGGTAGCTGTATAGACATACATAGAGCAATAGATGTATTTGCAGAAATACAAGCAAAGAAAAAACAATTTTAGATTGTAATTGCGGGGGACGCTCATATTATTGAAATAAATTTAAAGAACGTTCATATCTCAGTTCACTAACTTAATCTTGTATTTACCAACTGGTTTTTGTGCCCTATATAAGTATTTATCCGCTGTAGTAAATAGAATTTTGTGGTGATGACGAGTGTAAGTGATCCTAACTGCTTGAATTTTTACAGTTGCAAACTCAATATATTATGATAAAGAGAAATCACAATAACTTTGAAGAAGATATTAATTTTTTCAAGAAAATATTTACTTCAACCGTACTGAGAAAAAATTTAAGTAATGTTTTCCAAAAGAGGTATTTATCCTGGAATAATAGATTTTACCGCCAACTTCATTGAGTTGCGAGAGGTAATCTTTACATTTTTTATGTTGTTTAGAAACCGATACAAAAACCAGCAAATAACTTTACGTGAAAAGGTAATATATGCAAATTAATGTCTTCAAAGATATGCATAGATATTGTCGATGGTTGGCTGGGGGCCTGGCCCTCCCCAGCCAAAAATCCTAGTTACGCCAATGGTTAAGACACAAAATTAAAAATTGCAATTATGGTGACCTAGAAAACAGCTTACTATGCGACAGAATAGTTTGTGGTATACACAGCGACGCTCTAAGATCAAGATTACTTGAAGAAAGCAATATTCAGCTAGAAAAAGCAATAAGTATCTGCAGAGCCAACGAACAGGCCCGCAAACAATTAAGTAAGATAAAAGAACAGCATGAAACAGCTCAAGTGGACGCAGTAAAATTCAAGAATAAAGCTACAACTAGCAAAAAGAACATAACCAAACAAGAACATGAAGAATATGAATGCAAACGGTGTGGCACAAAACATGGGAGAAAATCATGCCCGGCTTATCAGAAGAAATGCAAAAGATGTCACAAGAAAAACCATTTTACTAGCATGTGTAGGGTAAAAGAAATAAAAACGGTACAGATGGCAGCTTCAGAAGACGACAGCGATGAAGATGTTTTATATATCTCAGCACTACAGGCAGAAAATGAAGCTACAGATTGGTTTGAAACGCTAACACTACCAAAGAATAAGAAGGTCAAATTCAAACTAGATTCCGGAGCTCAATGCAACGTCATCTCGGAAAGCATAGCACAAGCCGCTGGCCTGCAAATATACCCCTCAAAGGTAAAACAACTAGTATCGTACTCAAATCATGCTCTTAATGTTTTAGGTGAAAGTTTGGTAAAAATTAAAACTAAACGTCATAATGAACCTATCAAAATAATAGTAGTAGATAAAAAAGTACAACCAGTGTTAGGTAAGGAAGTTGTGTAAGTTTAGGCCTAATACAAAGACTAGACATGGTAAACATACAATCGCACTCAATATTTAAAGGCATAGGATGCTTGAAAGGTTTCGAGTATGAAATGGACCTAATTGAAAATCCAAAGTTAACAATCAGAGCCGGATTAAGGGGGGGGCTAAGGGGGCTGCAGCCCCGGGCCACCAAATTTCGGGGGCCTCGAAAAGATTCGAAGGTTATAATCTAGTGCGGTTTCTAATAATTTAGATCCCTTTGTACCCGTTGCATAAATGGGAATGGGGCCTCTAAAACAAATTAGCCCTGGGCCTCACATATCCTTACTCCGGCTCTGTTAACAATAAGTCCAGCGCGTAGGATCCCGCATGGGATAAGAACTGAAGTCAAGAAAGAATTGGATCTTATGACCAATATGAGAATCATCGAGCCAATCAACGAACCAACTCCAGCAGTATCTCCGATGGTAATAGTAAAGCAAAAGGGTAAGTTGCGAATCTGCATAGATCCCTCGGAAATAAATAAAAACTTAAAACGAAGGCATTACCCATTGCAAACAATTGAAGAGATAACAACAAGGATTGATGGTTCAAAATGGTTTACAGTATTAGATTGCAGGAAAGGATTCTGGCAAATTAAAGTCACAGACAGGACAGCCAAATACCTTACTTTTGCAACACCATGGGGACGTTATAAATGCTTAAGAATCCCATTTGGACTCGCCTCAGCACCCGAAATTTATCAACAAATAATGTGTAAAATAATCGGGAATACAAAGGGAGTTGAATGTTCAATGGACGACGTACTAATACATGCAGCAACAAAAGAAGAACTAGATCAATTAACAAATAAGGTCATTAGAATGCTAAATGAGAAAGGATTAAAATTAAATAAAGAAAAATGCCAATTTTCCAAAACACAAATCAGATTTTTGGGTCATCTGTTAACCGCAGAAGGAATACTACCAGATCCACAGAAAGTCGAAGCAATTGACAGGTTGAAAACACCAACAAACGTCAAAGAACTACAAAGACTCCTTGGAATGGTAACATACCTATCCAAATTTATACCAAATTTGGCAGAAATTACAGCCCCACTCAGAACATTACTCGAAAAAGGAAGTGAATGGGTATGGGACACACAACAAGAAACTGCAACACAAAAGATTAGAGAACTGCTTAAAAAACCACCCCTTCTAGGTTACTACAATCCTAAACGGTCAGTAACTTTATCAGTGGATGCGAGCAGCACGGCAGTAGGAGCAGTATTACTACAGGAACACAAACCAATAGCCTATAGTGCAAAATCGTTAACCAAATCCCAGATTAATTATAGCCAGCTAGAAAAAGAAGCTTATGCAATACTAACTGGATGCAAGAAATTCCATGAGTACATTTGGGGTCAAAAATTAGAAATTGAAACAGATCACAAACCACTTAAAACCATATTTAAAAAATCTATTTACGAAGCTCCACCAAGACTGCAGCGAATACTATTTGAGGTCATGCCCTACAATCCGATAGTTAAGTATAAAAAAGGAACTGAACTGTATATAGCAGACACCTTAAGTAGAGATTGCCAGCAAAATACTGAAAACGAAGATGAAGCAACCCTACAAATACATGTCGTCATACCAATGTCCACAGATAAACTACAACAAACTAAACAAGCTATAAAGAATAGCAAGGAACTTCAAATGCTAAAAAACACAATTCTAAATGGTTGGCCTACTGGGAAATCAGAAATACCACCTGAAATTCAAAAATATGCCAACTATAAAGAGCAGCTGTCGTACCATAATGGTTTACTATTCAAAAATAGCAGAATCCTAATACCAGAAGCTATGAAACCTGAAATCCTAAAATACAGTCACCTAGCACACAAAGGAGTACAGGGAACATTACATATTGCAAGAGAAAGTGTTTTCTGGCCCAAAATGTCAGAAGATATACGAAACTATGTGGCCAGCTGCGCTACCTGCAACAAGAAACAAAAAGACAACATAAAGGAACCAATATTACCACAACCAATACCAGAACACCCGTGGTCACAGGTAGCCTCGGATTTATTCCACCTAAAAGGAAAAGACTACATAATAATTGCGGATAGTTACTCAGGATTTTTCGACTTCCAACAACTGCCCAACCTAAATAGCAAAACTATAATAGACATACTAAAAAAATGGTTCTCCGTTTATGGAATACCAGAAGTATTAGCTACTGATAACGGAAGACAATACACCTCCGAGGAATTCAAAAAATTCACCACCGAATGGCAATTTCATCATCGTTTATCAAGCCCAGGGTTCCCCAGATCCAATGGACTGGCTGAACGTTATGTACAGGAAGCAAAGAACTTAATCGATAAATGCAACGAAGAACGCTCTGATATATACCTAGCACTACTACATCACAGGAACACTCCTCGTGACAACCTTGGGTCACCAGTCCAACGACTAATGAGTCGAAGAA
The DNA here is from genome assembly GCA_940337035.1 of Agriotes lineatus. Lineage (NCBI taxonomy): Eukaryota > Metazoa > Arthropoda > Insecta > Coleoptera > Elateridae > Agriotes > Agriotes lineatus. The sequence goes on along the minus strand of CALNHX010003356.1, from coordinate 55,436 downwards.
CAAAAACCCTGTTGCCTACTACTGATGATCAGTTAAAACCTAAAATAAACAAAAACGTTATCAAAGAACTCAATCGTCTTAAAAATAGTGAAAAATATTATGCAGACAAAAGTTCAAAACCAAGTGATAAATTCAAACGTGGTGACAATGTACTTTACCGTAATAATAAAAAAGAGTGGTTACCGGCAAAAATTATACATCAAACGCCCGAACTAAGGTCATTTGTGATAGAGACACCCGATGGAGCCACATACAGAAGAAATACGTGGTTCCTCAAACACCACAAAGAAGCCACCCCTGAAAAAGAAGTATTCGATACACCCCTCCTATCGATACCCACCAGTCAGCAGCCTACACCTAGAGCGGAAGAACAAAGAGCCCCTGAGAGTAAAGAACACCCAATAGAAGAAAACAAAGAAGTGATCCAGACTTCTTGCCAGGAGACAGCGACTACAGAGGACGAAGAAAAGGCAGAGAAGAGTGAAACGGCCAGGCTCAGCAGCAAGGGAAGAAAAATTAAAACGCCAAAGAGACTGAATTTATAAAAAGAAGGGAGATGTCATAGTAGGACTAGTAACATTGTATAACTTATGATTAGTTGTATAATAAATAACCATTAGAATATATTGCAATGTACTAGAGTCATAAATAAATAGTGTTGGTTATGACAGGTATGATAATAAATGACGAAGGAAGACAACAAAACGAAGTGAGAAGCCGAATTGGACAAGCCAGATGTGCGTTTAACAACTAGAAATCTCAACTATGTAACCGTAGTTTAAAATTATATCTAAGGAGAAGACTTCTTAAATGCTATGTGTTTTTGGTGCTGCTGTATGGGGTAGAAGCCTGGATGTTAACACAGGACCTATGCAACAAAATCGATGCTTTTGAAATGTAGGCCTACAGACGCATGCTGCGAGTTTAATGGGTGGATAGAGTAACCAATGTAGAAATTTTAGAAGAAATGAATTGCTCCTTGGAATTTATGACTACTATAAAACGATGAAAACTAGAGTACCTAGGGCATATAATGAGAGGCGAAAAGTACCAATTGCTAAAATTAATTTTACAAGGTCATATAAAAGGCAACAGAAGTCCTGGCCGTAGGCGCACCTCATGGCTAAAGAATCTCGGAAATCTATAAGATCACTCTTACGAGCTGCAGTTTCCAAGGTGCAAGTAGCCTTATTGATCGCTAACATCCATTAGGATATGCACTAGAAGAAGACGAAGAATCTAGGGATGGGCGCATGACGTGAAAACGGTCAGGTCACGCTCGGTCACGGCGGATCCCATCGTGAACGTGAGTAATACTTGAAAATCGGACCATTAACGTGCTCTAAAGCTGACGCGTGAGAGCATTGTACTTCTGCTTGGCAGCCTGCAGCGACGGAGCTTCGCACCTGTGTTGTGGTGTGAATGTTTGTCTACAGTCACTCGCGTGTCTGCTAATTAATAATTATTGACAATTGACTAAAAGATTTTAAAGGTATGACAGGTAGGAAATCAAGTCACCTTTGTTTTTGACGTTTCTTATTTAAAAAATATTGGGACAACTGCATTTATAGGAGACCAAGTAGAACCTACTTTTAGTTCCGAGGACGCAATAGCTATTTATGATACAATTGCTAAAAGTGCATGTTTAGTGCACGAAACGGAAAAATTATGAAACGATGTCGTAAGCTGAGTGCAATAACACTTCTAGCACGAATTTGTATACAATATTTTTTCTACGACCTTAAATTTACTGTCATTAATCCAGAAATATTGATTTAACAAAGGTTTACATTCCTGACAGTTATAATTTAGGTCATAGTAAAAAGATGGTCGTGGATAAGTAGCCGAGACGGGTGATTGTTTCTGCAGCTGTTCGTTGTCAAAGGTAGTTATCAGAGGTAATTATAATAGCACGAATTTTACTTTATTTTATACATAATTCTTTAATTACTTAAAAACCACTTACCTTCTAACGAAAGAAGTAATTAAAATAACTTTACCGCACTTTCGGTTTAAAATAGGAAAATTCAAAATCAGCTGTTTACTTTTAACACACATGCTAAAAGTAAATAGTTAATCGTACTTTTAGTTCGATGATATATAAAATGTAATTTTTAGTTCGACAAGCGATTGGTAAAAAATCAACTTGTAGTAGACGTCGTGGAAAAAGTACTTTTAAACCTAGAAATTAAAAGTGTTGCCTAGTAACATATACATCCTTGTACTCGTATCAGTAAGGGAAACGTCAATTTCAATGACAGCTTGTGGTATTAAAAGTAATGTCCATAAAGACAGTTGCAAGATGTTTTTTGAGGAATAGGTATTTATTCCTTATTTAAGCTATTCGAGGCAATTTTCATTTATTTCTTTTTGCAACATATCACGTAAATTATCTCACGTGCAAAACATTTTATTTTAGAGTTTTTAGTTCTCTTCAGCTCTTTTGTTGGTTTTAAATTTGGACGTCCTGCTCTATCTGAATTTGAATCTTTAATTAAAAGCTGCGGGTCACGTTGTGAGTGGAGAGTCACGCCGTGAACGTGAGCGTAGGCGTACGTGAATGTGAGTGTTTATAGCTAGCGTGACGGAAATGAATGCTCACCCACGATCCCATCTCTAACCTAACCCTTGTCACTGATTTTTTTTAGACAGTGGCTACTATCGCAACATGATCATAACCCGTAATAAACGCAACGGAAACATTTGCAAATTCGGCAGAAGAAGATCGCAACACTTCGTAACAATTGTCAAATGGCAGCTTTATATTTTCTGGTGTTATAATACACATAACTTTAAAATTCCAAAGGCACTTCTAATAAATTTTCCTTTTGATCATATGATAGTTATTTATATATTTGCAAACCCCATAGAAGCTCTAATTTATATATCTTCAACTAATAGAAACATCGCCAACTAGTTTCAGTTATTACCTGCTCAATATATAAAAAAAATTACAAACTATGTAATTAAAAATGTAAAACGGTTATTAGTTATACTCGACTGATATTGATAATGTGTAAGCACTTTAGGTTAAGATAAATTTGGATTATTCTATTGTTATCCCTACTATATCAAGTAACCAGACATTTCCTCAGGGTAGCGGACAGTGTGTTATTTCGATTCAAGTGGAGATCTGATTTATATACTTGCTGCCACAGCCTAGATAGGAGTGACTAAACCGATATCAGTAACCTGAAACCATTTTTGTGTTTACGGAAACATTTCTTTCTACGCAAGGTTCTTCAAGTAGCAAAGCATAACTGTTTTGCGAACATCGTGGTAGGAGCAGACAGCGTTGTGCTCGTATAATATATGTTTCTGTAGAATAACATCTAAACTACCTATATTTAGAGCTCGTTATTAGAAATAAAGAAGAGGTCGAAGTAACCAAAAGTGAAATTTTCGGAACTATAAAAACATGAGAAGTCGTAGATCACCTGGGGAGAACGAAACCCAGCCTAAATAACTAAAATTAATTAGCAACTGATAGAACTAGAAAAAACGCTCTTACCAGCGCTGGAAGCGCGACCGCCAATAATGCTACAAGCGGCTTCGCTTGCTTGAAAAACAAGAACGTTTCGAAAAATTAATACTAAACCAGATATTGCACTGTTTCCACAGCCACCGTGGATTAAGAATGCGACGACAAATTCAAACGCGATAATGTGCAGGTGTTTTAATCTCTGAACGCCAGGGCCTGCCGAGATAAGCTTGAATAACTTAGTTTGGCTACAAAATATAGCTATAAGGTGGTCCGAAAGTCGGTGATAAACGCATTAACGCGCTACAGGAATGAAATTGAAACGGGGAGTTACACAACCCGGTCCTATTATTCTTGAACATTCTCAGGTCTTTTAGTATTCCTTATCGTTTTCTTATTCTTGTGCTACCCTTGAATTTGTTAACTTTTACATATTGGTTCTCCCATTGAATACTTCTTGTTTCGTATAGATCTCCTTCTGTTTAGTCACCATATCGTTTTAGAGTTTCTTCTTTCCTTTATAGCTCAGCTGACTGCCTCATACACATACATTTTTATGGCATAATATATTTGAGACTAGCCGAAGTGTCCTGTGCTAATTTTAGTGTATTAGCCAAATGTAACTAATTTAATTTACTAAATTATTGTTATAGATCCAGTAAGTTATATGGGGGCAATTTTGGATAATGCTGTATGGTGCTTTTGCTTCATTGTTTTTTCAACTTTTTCGTAGCCCTTTAATATTAGAACATGAAGGTTTCGGAAAAACTAATTACATTAAAAATTAACTAAGAGAACTTACCTTATTTTATTAGAGATCTAACATAATGCGAATTAACCTCCTCAATCAACAATAAAAAATAAAAACTACATAACTGCATAACTTAAAATACCATTGCTATTTAACCAAATCAGATGGATTGCAGGTCTATTTGAAGTATAGTAGAGCAATTGACTTAAAGCAAAGTGTTCCGTGAATGTAGCTAGTGGAGAACGACATACGGTGCCAATTTTGGAAAATCGTGACTTTGTCGAGTGTACCCAGTTCCAAGGGACGCAACCTACTAATCTGAAATTTCGATCTTATCTCGTTCACTATCAGGAAGTACCACGTCAATAGCTGTATCGGATATATTCATAGAATCCTTCTTATCGAGTCACTATCAACCGTGCTGCCAACACTCTATCCCGATGCAGTCGTCGAAAAGATATACGAATACATCACATGTAGATGGAGGCAATTTCGTCAGTTTCCATTGATAAAGATGCCCATTTTTGATCCCGCCTTCGAGTTCAAGTTCCCCGCCTAGTTCTTGGAACTACCGTGGTATCACTAAGACCAGGATTTGAGCTGTGCACGGCCGTCTTGATTCCTGTTTATTTCATTGTACTAAGCTGATTTACATTTGTTATACCTCATATGTGATTTACCGCCAACGTTGGATGTACAGAGTGTGACAGAGAAACCTCCCCGATTTTGTTAAAACATTGCTTCGCCGCTAGCAAAGTATGGTGGATCGTACTAGAATCCTTCAGAAGCGTATGATTTACCGTTTGCAGCTATTATCATAGAAGAGGTAAAAAACTCAACGATTTTGTGATCGCGACTCAGAGAGCTTCTCGTACCCACTTCGCGCTCGACAGAAACGCTAAGCTGCGGAGCGGGAAACCATATTGTTATGGGTTGGGAATTTGGGGTACAAGTTTGAGGTTAAAAAAACCATTGATTAACTGCTATACGCCAAGAAATTACGGTAATACCGCCGGCAATTAATCACCGGGTGATGCAAAACGTTGTAATTCGACTACAAAAAAATTTGTAGTGTGAATAAGGGCCACCATTTGGAAGGTATAACGGTATTTCATGCATCTTTAGATTAGTGAACGAAATTGTGAACAGAATTCACCACGCCTTTGTTATTAACCTTTAAAATGCTGGAGGTTTTTCAAAATAAAATCACTGACTTTTCAAATGGGTCTGAGTTAATATTTTAAATTATACGACACATGGATCAAAGCACTTTATACTAGTTCTGTTAATATTAAAAAAAAATCAATCGATGTTATAATCAAACGAAGGTTTTATTCAGATGTGCAACATTTGAAATATATGTCATTTGCCATTAACAGGCCTGCAACTTCTTAAACGACCGATACTACGATTTACTAGTACTCAGCAGTATTTTTTGGCTTACGAATATTTTAGGTCCTTGCGCTCGTGTGGCCTTTATGAATAAATAAAGCGATTCCATGGAAGAAGCAACACAGAATGGCTGTATCTAATTGGTTCTCACGCCGTAAAAATATTTAGTTATAGCGCATTTAGCTTTTAAATTGCGTTGACATTAGAAACATTATTAAATAACGCAATGGCTTTCAAAATAATTGTGTATAATTCTTTACTGTGATATTGAAAAACCTACGCTTTATAAAATAATAACACGTAAGTTTGTATCGATTAGCTTCTATTTTAAGAACAATTTTTGTAGTAAGAAATTGTGTCAATTCATGTAAAGAATGGGGTAGAATACCAGAATACGTGCGGTCTAGCTCGTGCATTGAATGTATTTATAACGATTGCCTGCTCTGGTCAGTAACACTACTGAGTAGACCTAATATACATATTTAGTTCTTTTTCCTTCTATGGACATATTTGCTAACCACACCATAAAAGGAAGTTCTATCTTGCGTAATGTATACGCATCTATTTCTCAGGCAGTAATATTTACTTACCGATTAATTGGTATTAGACAAATTAGATAACCATTTAAATTTACAAGTCACGAGTTATGATGAAATTGTTGTATATCCATCTACACATTACCCAGAAATGGTACAAATGTATGCTTGTTACAATATATTTGCCATATGCGGACACATGATATCAACTTATTTCTTTTGCGGTTCAAATCAGAACGATCTTCATCTCTGTAGTTACATTGAGATATATCATCTACATATCTAGAAATTAAAGTAGTGAAAATATTTATGATTGAAATAGATAACTGAAGCTGCCAATAAAAGGAACTGCACATGAAAATGTAACATTGGTAATGGAGTTGCTGGAATATCTACCAATATATCTGGTGAAACAAAAATAGCAGAATAGTGTTATACTAATAGAAAGCTACAATAAAGGGAGAAGAAAGAAAAATTTAATCACCACAGCGAGAAAAATCACTCTTAATAAAGGTAGAAATATAATAAGAACATCAGCAACAGAAAAACAATGTAACAGAGAATAAATAAAACACTGGCAATGTATTCCGAGAAAATATAAATGGTAGGGTAACAAATATTCTTTAAAAGTGTTGCTTGCAATGCAAATGATTAGACAGTAAAACTAAACGCACACAGCAATTAAAGAAAGCAGATCAGCAATCGTAGGACAGTAGATATTATAGAAAATAGATATTATAAAAAATACCTAAAGAAAGAAGTAGAAAGATTTGTTATCTAAAAATCAGAAAATAAAACGTTTATCGAAATCAAAGACAAATGCTAAAATCAAAAACAAACTAACAGAAAAGGAAGTTTACATAGAAAATGATGTTAACTAAGCTGAGAAACAAAGAAAAATAGAATAATAGCTAAATAAGCTGAACAAAGAGAGAAAAAACTGCACATCTTGTAACGTATCAAAAATTAGTAGTGATTAATAATAGCATATGAACCTGGAACCAAGAAAAATTAAAGCTACAAGGACAGGATGATAGCAAAATTAATCTTATACGCTCTTTCCTTGCCAAAGCAGCATTAACAGAAGAGGCTTAGAAAAAGCTGTGACCGAAACATGTACAAGAGTAATGACAATGAGTATGTAAAATAACAGCAATAACTTCAGATATTTGTAAAGAGAACTTACACTAAATTCAAGGACATGAGAAAATAGGAAACAAAGAGTTAAAATTAGGGTAGCATACTAAAAGTATTAATGGTAAATAAAAGAAATTAGCACAGAGATGTGATCAAAGTGAACAAAAATTAAGAAGAACGAACGAGGCGTAATAACATTGAGCAGTAACGATATAATAATATGTAGGGCTGTGAATAAGAATGAAAGATCAAGAGCTAAGGTTAGGTGCTTCATACAGAAAAACCTCGCAAATCGATTAAAAAGGTAAGAGGCAGTATATGAGAGGATGTTAACAATTACACCCTTTAGATGCAGACATCATATAAATTAGATAGTGGTATGTGGGTGTAACTAAGACAGCAGATACTGTGACAAAGAGGTATTTTGTGGTAATCTACAAGCGACAATAAAAAATCTGTTACAGCACAAAACGACTTTTACAACCTTAAAGCACTTCAGGGATAGCCTAAGTGGGTCGCTATGACACGTTAATCTAAAAAAACAAAGCTCATTCTAATCACGCCACAACTTGCTTTAACAGACGGTTGTTCGGCTATTTGCTCAGGGAGAAGGGCGGGTTCGGAACAACCCTACGTAATTTAGAGAGAGAGAGAGATGTTGTTGCAATAGGGATTGACTGTGATCAAAATAAGGGGAAGAAATAGAACTCCACGAATGTCATTGATAGAATGGGGAAGAAACTTTACCCCCGGCATTCGTTCAAATTCTAAGTCAAAGGACCGACGCCCCACTTCGACAGACGGGTGGGAAGATCGGCAGCTTGGCACCTAACTTTGCTGGTCTGTTAGCTTTAGCGGTCATCTCACAAAAATTAATAAACATTTAAACACTTAATAGATATACATCAACACCTGTAAGTATCATAAATAAACGTCCACGAAGTTAAAGCGAATGCAAATCTATTAACATTTAAGTATTCCGGAAAATATTTGACAGGATCAGTTGTAAAGAACGTTAGTAACTCTAAAACCTATTTAACAATGATAGGTGTGAAACAAAAGTACATTCGTTACATTGAAATGACAGTGGTAAACAAACGGCAAAAAAATTCTGTATGTGATGACGCAACAATAATGACAGTTTCCTCTTAAAGTAGGTCACTCGCATCGGCTCCCAAATATGGTTGTTGCCGGGCATAAAATTACGTCACATTAAAAAAACACAAAATTCTCGCACAGACGCTCTAAAGTATCCAGGCAATAAAAATAGTAGATCACAGTACCTATATGATGTCCGGCGAAGTTGCTGATTTCGGTAGCCGAAAGACCCCTACGCCTCGTTGTCTTTTTTGCGGATGGTTAAACGGCAGCGTAGATTACAGGCCCTCGAAACGATGTAAAACGAACACCTAAGAGGCTGGGCTGGCTCGCAGATCCTCGTAACAGTTCATGACAGTTACGTTATCACAATTAAAAGTACAGAAATGGCACTCACTCTGTAGTTATAGGCGAATAGAAAAAACTGCCAGAAATTCTGTGATGATAAACGGTCCCTTGAAAGCAGACTAAATATCCATATAGTGACCAAGGCTCAAAAATACCAACGAAGTTTCCACATATAATATTCCACGATTGCTGCAGATAAGAGCTAAAACTTGGAGCACAAATCACATAATTCTGCCGAAGGACGCTATATTTTTTCCAGGCAAAAGGAAACGAAAAATAAAAGACTTTTTATAAACAGTTGCTCCGTCTGCCGGTAAAACGGGTGACAACCTAATCGCTAACGCTGCATTTACATAACGACCGATTTCCAAGAGAGAAGATTTTGCACGTCCATGAATTATGCACAAAATAAATTCTTCTGTTAACTACGTTTTTACGCGTAACAGGTTATCAATGGATGGTATCAGTCTGGTGACAGTTGAATGTAATAAGCACGTTAAGGCGCATTGTTAGAGTCAATCGGCTACTAGGGTCAATTGCTTTTCTAATATTTGTTAAGTGAATTTTCGTGTACTGTTTGAGAGGTTAATATGTTTAGGGAATTTTTAAATTGGGTGGTTCAACACGTGCATTAGTAGTGGCTCTGGACCCTTCAAAGTGTCTTGAACTGACAGTTTACTTCTAAGAATTAATTCCCTGTTTGTATTATGGAATGGATGTGTAATTTATCGTATTGCCTTAGCTTTTCTAAAACGTTTGTGAATGTTTTGATTGGTTTGTCCTATTTAACATATGTAGGCGTAATATGCCCATTGTACTTGAGACACTTGTGAAATCTCTGGGTTCAGTTCGGCACTTACTACGTTACTAATAATTTAGTTTTGTTTAGTCGTCATGATTTACGACTCCTATGAAAATAACATCGACAAAGACATTCATCGTGATTAGTTTTTGAAGTTCGTCTTCTACCCTTGGTCTTTGTGGTTTGCCTATGTTGCAAGTGTTGTTGCTTACCTTTTATTTCGGATGTTTGTCGTTAATCTTTCACTTGGCGGTTTGCTGGTCTTTATTGAACTGTCTTTGGGGATCGTGTAGCTACAGAACTAGAGTGAACTTGGTGCTCTATGCTGAAAAAATCAGATAAGTTAATACTGTTATCTTGTAATTATATATATTGTAATGGTTTTAGTGTAATGGTTTGATATCAGATTAAAAAAATCTGGTGTGATACACTCACACAACTTCCTTAAAAGGTGGGCATACATGATACGGTTTACCGGAAGGCTTTCGGCTTGTAATCCGGAAGGCAAACTGTATTGTTAGTGGATACATCGGCCGGAAGGCGAGCCCTGAACTCTCGGCCTCCCGAAAAAACTATCAACACTTGAAATTTTGCCTGCCGGCTTTCCTTATGGCATAGAAGTCGGAACGTGTATGCGCAAGTTGTGGGTACAGGCCGAGAGTTAGCGTGATGACAGTGATTTTATTCAGTAGTACCGGGTGACCATAAATGGTTGAGATTTTTTTTTGTCTTAGGTTGCCACTGTTTATGTTGGTGGCACTGTAAGTCTATGTCAAATTAAAGGTTATCAGGTTAGGTTTTGCGTCAGTTTTGACACAAACTGACGCAAAACCTAACCTGCTAACATAGATTTACAGTGCCCCCAACATAAACAGTGCCAACCTAAGAAAAAGAAATTACAACCATTTATGGTCACCCAGTATATTATATTTTACCGTGGTTTGTTCAACTATCTACCTATAATTTAATAAAAAATGACCGATATGAGAACGTGGTCCCATGAATTCCAAACAGAATCTATTGAGCTATACAGGTCTCTGCCTTGTTTGTATGATATAAAAAGTAAGCAATATTTAAATAAACCAATCGTAATTCGTATATTAGGTCGATATGAGAATGCTCTTGTCGATTTCTTAACCACTGTTTCACCCACTTTGAATGTGTGCGCTCTTCATCTTTTTTCGGAAGAATGGAACTGCCAATCCTATTAAAGATCATTTTTCGAAATCATATTATCAATATGACCTTTTCACTATTCTGAACACTTTAAAAGACTGGCCAAAATCCTGCGAGAAAACGTAATGTGTATGTCTGCGCCGGTGGTACAGTTTAGCCTTCCGGATTGCAAACCGGAAGGCCTGCCTTCCGGTAAACCGCATCGTGTATGCCCACCTTAACAGTGATCTTATAATTAGTCAAAAATTTGATTTTTAATTTTTAAGCATTTGTGAAAAAGTGCAAATTCGACAAAAACGGTACAAAATAGAGAATTAGTTGAAGAGACAATTTTTTTTTCTAGAAATTTAAGCTGAATTCAAAAATGTAATAATATACCGGGTGTTCTATTTAAAATAGGAGTCAATAAAAAAATAGAATAAGAAACGAAAGAAACCTATTTTAGAAGTATTCAACTGGAAAATCACCTATCTCACATCGATACACATTAAAAATTTAATAAAAATGTGAAGTTTGAAAAAAATCGTTAGAGCCGTTTTTGAAAAAATCGGAAAAAACTAAAAAATCACAAGAGTAAACACCTACTTCCGGTTATGCGATTTTCTTCAAAAGCTTACTGGCTCATCTGCATAGCACACAAAACTTACATATGAAGTTTCAACGCCATACCTCTATTCGTTTTTGAGATATTCTGTTCACAGGCAGACAAACACACAGACAGATAAACAGACCAATGAAAAAAAATCTGGTATGATACACGCACACAACTTGCTTTTACAGTGATCCTATAATTAGCCAAAAATTATATTTTAAATTTTTAAGCATTTGCTACAAATTTAGAAAAAGTACAAATTCTGCAAAAACGGTAGAAAATAGAGCATTAGTTGAAGAGATAAATTTTCTCTAGAATTTTAAGCTGAATTCGAAAATGTAATATTATACCGGGTGTTTTATTTAAAATAGGAGTTAATAAAAAAAATAGAAAAAAAAAAACAAAAGAAACTTATTTTAGAACTATTCAACTGGAAACTCACTTAACTCACATCAATACACATTCAAAATGTAATAAAAACGTGAAATTTAAAACAAATCGTTAAAGCTGTTTTTGAAAAAATCGAAAAAACTGAAAAATCACAAGTAAACACCTACTTCTGGTTATGCATTTTTTTAAAAAGCTTGCTGCCCCATCTACATAGTACACAAAACTTATTTATGAACTTTTAACGCCATACTTCTTTTCGTTTTTGAGATATTCTGTTCACAGGCACACACACAGGCAGACAGACACTCAGACAGACAGACACACAGACACACACACAGACAGGCCAATGAAAAAAAGTATGTTTTTTGGGTTCAGGGGACTCTAGAACGTGAAGATCTGTTGGAAACTCAATTTAGAATTTTTGGGGTGAATCCAATACATCCTTTATTGTAAAAGGAAGTAATAATATATTTTTTGGGATCAGGGGACTCTAAAACTTGAAGATCTGTTGAAAACTTAATTTCGAATTTTTGTTGTTAATCCAATACTTCCTTTATCGTAAAAGGAAGTAAAAAAGGTTTTAAAATAATACAGTATTAAATTACAAAAATGAATTTAAGAATTAAAAAGGTATCAATTGTTATTATGTATTTGGTAAACTAATGAAATAGAATTTAAAATTCAATTGAACGATGCAATTAAGAAACAGAAAGGTTCTAACATAATTTAATTATTATTTGAAATAAAATTGAGGATTAATATCAAATACCTATTCCAGATATATGATTCAATGTAGTGGATGTGAAATAAATATGATACAGATTACATAGAGTGTTCAACTGTAAAAATATGCTAAAACAATATCACTATGGGGATATTTTTAATTAATGGATGTACAAATAATTTTGACTTGAAAAGATTTAGAAAGTTTATAAGCGGCCGAAACCATTTATTAAATGATCTTAAATCTATTGTAGAGATATGGTGATAATTATAATTAATAAATGAACTGACTACACATCCTACTGTTTTTATTTAAATCAAATTTTGACTGATCAAAAGTAATTAAATAATTGTATAAATGGGTTCAGTAATTGTAGTGTTTTGCTCTTTATAGTAATTCGCACATCTGCAAGTGAAATAATTTATGGCTAGCTTTCAGTAGGTATGACGACTCAAAATCTGCAAGTTAGGTTCACCGGCATGTTCATATTTAAACTCCCGTGGTACGCCACTGGGCTGTGAAATTAAAAAGCAGCAACGCGCAGAATCACTACGCTGTCAAAATGTATCTATTAACAAATTTTCGAATTTTCGTGCGGTTCGTTCTGGTGTATTTACTAGTTAATTCAAAGGCAAATCTATGAACAAATTATCAGGTAATTCAAATCTCGGGCTTTATTAAGCGACACTAATGGTGTTTTGTTTTTAGATCGTTGTTTCGTGACGTAAACCGACGACGTTTGGGTTAATTCAGTTGTTATTCGCTCACTTAACCTCACAATTCTAATTTGGAATTATTGGCAAAATAATTTATCTGGAGACTTGGATATGCCTGCTACTTACTCGAAATGGTAACGTCTCGCTGGTACATACATTTCCGGGTCCTCAAGCTGTCAATAAAGTTTTTACGATACCTTGAACTTTTCAGGTGATGGTGCGTTCTTCCGGACGGAGCCCAAGCTGGATCTTCTCTATAAGTCGCCGCCCTCGATGTCGATGATGCTGGCCTTGGTGCTACAGCTCCACACAATCCGTTGCAGTCGTCAACTTCGGTCTTGGACCCCTGGCTTAAATGCAGTCGACCCTCGTAAATTTGAGTTGGCCACGGCTCACGTTCGGAAGCTTGCTGTGGTGAACTAACTTTTGATCGGGAAAAACGTTGCCCACACTTCCACTTATGCTCCACAATTTGCTGATCACAATGGTATAATTATTTTTTATTTATTTTGATTGTAAACGGGTAAAAATGCAATTAATTTGGAGACACAAATTCAACTAGCATCAAATAATTTTGTTTCCATTGTTTCTCTCCTGTTCAGTTAACAACAATTGCCTATCTGGCTTCACAAATGTGGATATTAACTGAATACAAATCAATTACTTATAAACTAAATTCCAACTTATATAATAAAACTGTACAACATCTTAATTCCAAAATTATTGTTTGTTCATGTTCGTATTTAAACTGGGTTATAGCGCCACTCACTATGTTTTATTTGGATTGTCTGTTCACTTATATCATTTCAGTGACTCATTTTATTAAACACAAATCTCGTACATTTCCTGTAGTGTGAATTTCTTTCATTTTATAAAACTTGTCTGCTTTTCACCATTCTTCAAATATTACCATTCCATTTTCGATAGCCTTATTTGATCTAGTAATGTGCTCTTTTTGCACTGTATTGATAACATTTTGTCCTTCTTACCTTTATTTAAAAAGTTCATAGAACTGTACTTATTCAATTATTGACATGTAAATTTATTTAACACGCATGTAATAACCCCTTTGGTGATAGATTTGTTGAATTTTTGATTGGCTTTACTTTGCACCAACCTGTGACTCTAATTTACGAATTGAGCTCTGCATTATTGCCATTTATTCTGAAGTAATTCCATTAAATATCGGCAATACATTATCAATGTAGTTGTGAACTAAAATTCCTAATGTAACTTCTTGCAGTTGGCTGCTTATCCCAGCTCTGTGCTTTATTGACTTGCTTTAATTATCTATGTTGCAAGCAGAGTTGAGGGCTAAATACCATCTCACTATTTGGTATGTGAAGGGTTATATAGTGTAATAAAACTATTGGGAAAGGTTTACATGAAATTTAAAAAAATAATTTGATATGGAGATGATATGGAGGAGAATCGATATGGTGAGAATGCCATATTATGTTAAACAGTTACAATCTACAAAAGCAATTGATGGAATTGGATGTAGTTTATTGACAATTAATTACATCAAATGAATTGGATAGCATGGGCTAACTTTACTGGACGTAGCTTGCATCGGGTTTGTTAGCATATTGAACGTCTTGTGGTGTAGATAAAAGGGTTTCATCTACTGGAATTGTACTTCGCCAAGCTTGTTCTTGAAGTGACGTTTTGTAACTTGCATCTAGTCGAGATTCGTGGGACTAGGTTGTCAACGACTTGTGAATTTTGGAAGAAAGACGTAGATGGCGGTTGCTTTTGGTCAATCTTGAAATATCTGTTAGAGGAAATAGCAGGTGTCTTGTCGTGTTTGGCTGAGAGTGTTTGCGGTTCCTGGTTGTTGAATACATTCATACTAGGATTTGTGTGGGCATTGGGAGACATCTGGGAGTGTACTGGATTGGTTTTGGATTGGTAAAGGAGCAGATCAGGGCCAGTGGCAGCTGCAGGTGTTTATAGAATAAAGTGAAAGTAAAACATACAAGGAGTGAAGGTAATTATAAAAAAAATTACTTACTATTTAATGTTTGCTGAATGACAAGTAGTGTAACAAAAAAGCATTTGTGATTGATTTTATACTTACATAATTTGAAGTGACAGTGACAGATATACGAATTGTCACATAATTTTGAACTTGGTGTTTATTAAGCAAAAAATGAATTTTCAGGAATAAAAACAGTCTTGATTATGAGTGAACCCTACCTATGTTTCTAAAAAGGAAATGTTCTCTACCAGAGCTAGAGATATTTATTAACATTGATAATTCATAATTTCTAAAAGGGTTATGACTTACTTAAATTAATTTTAAAGAGAATTGATTAAAAATAAACTAAAGCATAAAAAAGTCAAACGTAATTGCTAAAGCATAATAATATTGTTATAACGTAAAACCATTTACATACACAAATACCATTGCACCATAGTCAATTATAATATGAAAGGCGTCGCAAAGTGGAGCCATAACAAATATGGCGAGCAACGTGGGGCCCATTGTGATTGTGTGTCACAACATTAATATAATATACAGTGTGACCAGTAAAGTTCGCATCATATGGGATTTTTTTTATTAACAGCTTTTTTCGAAATTTGACTTTGGCATCAATTTCTGCTTCGATCAAGATGAAAACTAACCAAAAAAATAGTAGTCACGTCATTCGCATTATCTGTCAAATTTAATTTTTTTTAATGCGAATGACGTGACTACTATTTTTTTGGTTAATTTTCATCTCGATCGAAGCACAAATTGATGCCAAAGTCAAATTTCGAAAAAAGCTATTAATAAAAAAAAATCCTATATGATGCGGACTTTACTGGTCACACTGTATAATGTGTGGCGTATAAGAGTAATAAGAGGCCAAAGTGCATAAAGCAGAACATAAAATAAAGCTAACAAAGTTCAATGTAAATTTAAAAAAAAGTTTTTAATAAAATAAAATTAATACTTAATTTAAAATACAAACACAAAAAAACAAGCATTAATAAAAGATGATTCAATAAAGGTGGCATACATGCTAATTATAAATAATTGTGGGGAAAAATAAAGAGTTCCATAATTTTGATTGAAAGGTTTATTAACTATTTTATTAATTATTTATAAATAAATGCACATTGACCCTATTAGTTAAATAAAATGGTTGAAAAACGAGTAACCAGACAAATCAAGAGAACAAGAAGCAAGAACGGCAAAAAATTGAAGTAATAATTTCTACTGAAGCAGAAATAAAGAAACAGCAAGAGGTAAGTGTGTAAAAAGGTAAAAGATCAAGAGGAGCATACAGTAAAGGACGACAGCATGAGACAGATAATGGAAAAAATGTTCCAGTCAGCTTAAGAAAATAAGAGAGATTTACAACAGTCAATTCAGAAAAATGCAGAGAAGAATAAAAAAGATTTACAAGACATTAAGAAGGATGCCGTTGAAAGGAAAACCAGGTTGCAAGAATCAATACAGAAAGATGCAGCATAAAGCGAAAGATTGCAAGCATCAATACAGATAGATGCCGGGGAAAGGTAAAGAAGCCATCCAAAATACTGCAGAAAAATTGCAAGAGCTAAAAGAAAAAGCGGAGAAGATGGCCCAGGAAGGTAAAGTTTATGCAGAAAAGATGGAAGCATCTTTGAACAAGTTAAGACAAGAAATACAGATACGAAGACGAAAATGTTCTAGGTAATTTACTTATTAATACTGTGGCAAACGAAGAGGATTTGAAACAACTTACACAGTCTGGAAAATATACGGGATATACTGAAGAGATAGAACAAGAAAGACAAACCTTTGTGTAAGCCAAGTTCAAATAATACTGAATATTATAAACATGAATTTAATGAGACCTGGAAAGCAAATTGTGGACTTGTAAAACGGATGAATATGAATAAAAACAGTCTTGATTATGCGTAAACCTTACCTGTGTTTCTTAATAGTAAATGTTTAATACCAGAGTTAGAGATATTTAATAATATTGAGAATTCATAATTATTTAAAATTAAAAAAAGTGAAACGTAACTGCTAAAGCATAATAAATACTGTTGTAACTGTTTAAGCTTGCAATTGGCCACAAATATTCATCTCCCACCCCCTACTTGTTAGGGACTAGCACTCCGGCCTAAGCTGGGACAAGATTGGAACTGACCGTCTTCGCTACCAGAAGTGCCTGGCCGTTTATATTACCAAACAAATTAGTTATTTTTCTACCAGTGTTTGTTTTTGTGTGTTTGTGGAAATTTACCTACAAGTGTTGTTTGTGGATATTTGGGTCACTCGACTAAGCCAGTTCGATTTCGGATGTGCTACAATCAATCTGGGTCAAGCGCGAAGTGCCTCGCAGCCAGCAGCAACTGCGATCAATTGCAGTGCCACAAGTAATCTGGGTCAAGTGGGAAGTGCCTCGCAGCCAACAACAACTACCAACTACCATCAATTGCAGTGCCACAATTAATCTGGCACAAGCGGGAAGCGCCTCGCAGCCAGCAGCAACACCATCGATTCATTGCCACAATCAATCTGGGTCAAGCGGGAAGTGCCTCGCAGCCAGCAGCAACTACCATCAATTCAGTGCCACAATCAATCTGGATCAAGCGGGAAGTGCCTCGCAGCCAGCATCAACCTCTATCAATTGTATCGCTACAATCAATCTGGGCCAAGCGGGAAGTGCCTCGCAGCCAGCATCAACCTCCATCAATCGCATCGCTACAATCAATCTGGGTCAAGCGGGAAGTGCCTCGCAGCCAGCATCCTGTGTCCTTTACAAACAAGCGCAATGCGAGCAATTCAAAGACTTGGATCCATCGGCTAAATTCGAGTTGAGTCGAAAACATCTTGTTTGCACTAATTGTCTTCGCTCAGGCCATAGAGTGGCCAATTGCCATTCTACTTCCTGTCGCAAATGTAATAAACGGCATCACACTGTTCTGCATTTTGAAAATACAATAGTGACCTTAATAACAGCAGGATATACACCAGCTCCACTTTACAACACCCTTTTGTCAACGGCGTTGGTTCATGCTTCTTCGAATGGTAAAACGAGGCTATTAAGGGCAATTTTAGATGCAGGGTCGGAGGCATGCCTTCCTTCGCCGTCGGCTTTTAAGGATTTCAAAGTACAAGCTGAAATGCAAAACACCCAAATAGTTGGAATTGGGGGCGCATTGGTCTGCAGCAATCAGGCAGTAAACTTAACTGTTCACTCCCAATATACAGCTTTCAGGCAAAACCTTCGTTGTATAGTTTTGCCAAATTTAACACATTCTGTACCAAATTCCTCATTCGACATCTCTTGTTTGCATATACCGTCGAATATTCAACTCGCGGATCCACAATTTTACAAGTCGCGTCCTATCATTCTGGGCAGTACAATATTTTACAAGTTGTTGTGATTAGGTCAAGTATCACTTGGGCCAAATTTTCCTGTATTGCAAAATACGAAACTCGGTTGGGTTCTTGGCGGCACCATGCCCATAACACCTAATGCTAACCAAGTCGCATGTAATCTCGCATCGAATCAGCAATTAAGCGATCAAATAGAATCATTTTGGAATATTGAAACCCTTCCGTATCAGCCTTTCACAAGGCGAGCAATTTTGCGAAAGGCTATTCCCTGAAACACACCAGCGACTCGCAGATGGCAGATTTATGGTTTGCCCCCTCAGTTAGAGTTTTCCCAAGATACAGCCACGAAGCGCTTCTACTCAATGAAGCGAAAGTTTAAAAATTCCGGAATATTTGAACGAAATTACAAGGACTTTATGACAGAATACCGCGAACGTAGCCACATGACATTGAGCCCCAATCAAAACAACCATAGCAATCGCTATTTTTTACCACGTCACGCGGTCCGGAAAAAATCAAGCCTCACAACCAAATTGCGTGTGGTATACGATGCCGCGACGAGGTCGAGCTCAGGAATTAGTCTGAACGACATACCATTAACTGGTCCACAATTACAAAACGATCTTTTTGACGTGATTTTGCATTTTTGTTTGCCTAAATATGCAATTAGTGCGGACATTACCAAAATGTACAGTCAAACTTGGATTCATCCCGATGATCGCAAATATCAGAAAATTTTATGGCGTTACAATTCCGATTTCCCAATCGAAATTTTTGAGTTGAATACAGTCACGTACGGGACGGTTTGTGCTCCATATCTAGCAATAAAATGCTTACAGCAATTAGCAATCGAACATCGCCACAGCCTACCCGAAGCCAGTAATACGTTATTAAATATTTTTTTCCCGCTGCTGATCATGTAAGTCAGTGATACAGCCTTAGTAACAAAACGTGTAAGCCGGTGATTATATTTGTCTGCTGCTTTTTCATGACAAGGGAACTTAATACTATTATTAAGTTCCTAGGATAACAAAATTAGCAAAGCAAGATGCAGATTTAGACGTTTTGTTTCTAAATTGCAAGTGTTTATGTGACATGTGACACTCATAGGTAACACGACTCACGAAAATTAATCCTGGTGACAGGTAACAAACCGAACGAGTTTTTCAAAAATCTAGGAAAGTTTTGATAAGATAACTCGGAATGTATCGCCTATTAACATTTTCGGCAGGCAACAAGCCGCGTCTTCGTCTTGGCTTGTACTTGCCTACCTCAAATGTTAATAGGTCCTTACGTTCCTTGTGACTTAAACAGCTATTATGTAGACGACGCATTATGCGGTAGCGATTCATTAGAACAACCAAAACTATTACGCGACCAACTAATCCATTTATTGAAGGCTGGCGGTTTTACACTTTAAAAATGGGCAGCGAATCACGCTGCACTAATTCCTGAAGCAGCTAACATTGCATCTTCGGGCATTATAAAAATAGGCGACCATGAAACCAAAAATTTAGAACTCATTTGGAATTGGGAACAGGTGTTACGGTATTAAAATGGCTTAGCGACACCCACACGAGGTGAGTATCGCCCAACTGGTTGAGTCCGGAAAAGGATGGCACGCTCGCCCTTAGATTCGTTAAAACAGGCTAAAGGTCTCGGCTGAAGCGCTCAGGGAGTTGGGCGTGGTTCAAACGGTACGTCACTGGGCAAGCGTGGCGTGGCGTAAACGGGGTAAATCAAAAATGAGAGGGCGCCACCAAGTCTGTCTTTAATTATTGTACTCGTGTAACTGCACCTGGACGGTTAGACGAGACGAAGAGTACACTGGGTACTACTTCATGAAGGTACTCGAGGGGTATCGAGCTCAGGTTACAAATTCGAGAAATAGATACTTGGGTTACTCATTCGGGTCTGTAAAGCCACTGCGGTGGGAGGGGGGGGGGGGCTGTCAAACCTACCTGCACACTCCAACGCTCAAATTCCGTTGTACATCGATCTTTACACTAGCTGTTAAATCTGGAAAGAGCATGCAGAAGTCATATTCAATAATAAACCTCGTAATCACATAGGCATCTATTGACTGAAGGATAGAGCACAAACCCCTAAGGGCAACGATTACGTCGCCTAGATTACACGCAGGGCTTAGCCTAATGCCCCCAGCTGGAGATAGCGAGCTAATACTAACGCACACACAATTAACAAAATGGCCAATGCCAATACAGTAGGCTCAGGTGACCCGTTAAACGATCTGCTGAGAGTTACTGACTCAACGTGTATACTACAGAGGGTCGAGACCCATTACTTTACTGCGACAGTGTCGCGGGGTGGAGCCAAGCACAGAATAAATGGTTAATTATCGGTAAGGTGCCCAAAGCACAAAGATTGGCAGAAAAATATATAGCTTAACTGGTCGTACCCAAAGCAAAGGTTCAAATATTACAAACACAAACAGTCGGGGCGCATAGATTTTCCACACAGAGATAGTTCATTGCCGGTCAGGTACAAGCAAAATTTGTTTGCAAGTAAATAACGATCAAAGTCCTTCGTTCACAAACGCAACTTCGTGTAATTACGTTAAGCACTGAACAGCTGACTGATTTCGCATACGGATGAACGATACGCCGTTATTCACAAAAGCAATCTCCCTTGATAAATTGCCGCGCCCAGAGCACTATTTAATTTACTTCTATAAGGATGGTAGAAATACATGGATTTACAGCCAGTTCTAATGCAAATTTGGGTCAACCACCGAGCAAGCGTTAGCGGGCACAACGCCGTGGTTTACAACAATGGCGGCCCAATTATCAGCATCTGGCGATCCGAAATGCGTCAATTCAGTTAGTTAGCCTGCTCGTGGGCTGCATGCAAGCTATTTCAGTCCTCTGCGGCGACAAGTTATGACACATCGGCGATTACACACACATGCTAATAAGTTCTGTCCGAACGCAAAATGGCTGTTACTATTTTACATAACATTTACAAATGGTACCTGTGTTTGAACGTCGTCTGAGCGGTAAGGTACGGCACATTAGCAACGCCCTGAGTTGGCTGCGGGGGTGTGATACGAGAGCATTTCCTTGGCACAACGAATCCGCCGAATAATGGCGTTTTTTTCTACAACTTGGTCACCCACATGTAACCGGGTATAACTATGAGATTAAGGACGGGCTGCACGTCATGCTGGCAAATCCCCAAAGGTAAAGGAAATCAAAGATCGCTTTTGCACGACATTGCGGGACGTAACCCTTCTGAAGCACCAAGAAAGGGACACCTCAAACACGTGCGACACACACAAGAGCTCACGGCCGACCACCTCTCTGCTTGCAGAAACATGCGAACGTCTACCGGCCGCGTGGGCACGCGGAGCTCCGGCCAATCAAGAGCCGTAATCTTCTGCGAAAAAATCTGGATTTAGCGCTCCAGCGGTGATAGAGCGTGGCCCAAAAGAAACGAAGCGGAGCAGCCGCGTCGGTATACAGGGTGATCAGAATCAAATGAGCAAGGAATGAGCTTGCGCTTATGAGTTTTTGTGATGAAAGTTAAAAAAATGTTGGAATCAGATTTGAAGTACAGATAGGCTGTACAGGCAGCTTAGATAATCAGCTAGGTGGCTGAAGGCTTCAAAATGGCTTAACACAGGACATATTCAAATATGAAGTGGACAACATCTCACGTACCAAACACTTTACCAAACGGCAAATCCTTTCAAGTCTTGCACGCATATTTGATCCTCTCGGACTAATTGGGCCAATAAATACTCGATCCAAAATAATAAAGTAAAAGGTTTGGTCTTCTGGCACAAACTGGAATCAAGCTATACCATTAGATTTGAATACCTTTTGGGTAAACTTTCTTGCTGATCTGCCAAACATAAATAAACTGCAAATTCCTCATCATGTTAAATGTGACAACGCGTTCTATTTTGAAATCCACGGGTTCTCAGATGCTTGTCCGTTCGCTTTTGCTGCTAATATCTATTTACGATGCTATTCACCCAACGGTATTGTTCAAACTCATTTGTTAACATCTAAAACCCGGGTTGCACCCTTGAAGCAAAGTTCCTTACCACGCTTGGAACTATGTGGTGCACTTCTATTGTGCAAGCTATTGGGGAAGGTCAAAGTTAGCCTGCACATAAACTTCGCTTCAGAATTCTTTTGGTGAGACTCGACCATCACCCTGTGTTGGATTGGCACACCTCCGCATAAATTAAAAACATTTGTTTCCAATAATTGGGCCCATGTGGATCCGCGGATAATCCAGCAGATCTAGCTTCAAGGTGCGTCAACCCTGCCCAATTACAAGATAATTCTTTATGGTGGTACGGTTCAGCTTGGCTACAAGCCGACAAAAGTACCTGGCCAGCGTCCACGTTTACAATGCGGCGGAATTACCTGAGCGAAGACAAGAGACAATGTGTTAATAACTTCCGCCTCCCTAGAAAATGATGTTGTACAAAATTTGTTGAATAAAGTTTCCCGACTCACAAAACTAAAGAAAATATTAGGCTATTGTTTCCGGTTTAAGTATAACATACGCCAACCTCGTGAATCTAGAATTTCCGGACCCTTGTCAAACGACGAAATCCAAAATGGGTTCATGCACTTCGTCCGGGAAATTCAAAGACAGCATTTTCCTAATGAAATCAATGCCTTATCAAATGAAAAATCAATTGCGAACAATAGCCATATCTTAAGTTTTAATCCATTTCTGGACTCAGCTAGGATGTTGCGTGTCGGAGGTAGAATAAAAAATGCGAATATCCCATACGCTCGAAAGCATCCGATATTACTTCCGAACAAAGACAAATTAACCAATTTGATAATTCGCGACGTGCATTTGCGCCATTACCATTTCGAGAATCAAGCCCTATTACATACAATACGCAACGAATTTTGGCCAATTTCTGGTAAAAACGCTATCAAACGAGAGTTGAGGAAATGTGCGACTTGCGCAAGATTCGCCAATAAGGTTGCTCAACCATTAATGACTGGTTTGCCCTCAACCAGATTAACTCCTGCACGACCTTTTTCAATTTGCGCAGTGGATTTTGCAGGACCGTTTTTAATACGTGAAGGGCCCACGCGGGGTCGCAAAATTGTCAAGGCGTACCTATGTATCTTTGTTTGTTCGCAACTAAAGCGGTCCACCTGAAAATCGTTAGTTATTTGTCAACTGAAGCGTTTTTAGCACACCGAAACTCAGTACAGTACGGTAATTAAAAATCTTTCAATATACAGCCTATTTATATGTTTATGTTCGTTATAATATTTAAATTGAAGCCAGAAAGTAATATAATGCCTTTGTATGGATAATTTTTGGTTTTATTACTTTGTTCAGTTACTTAATTTTGACATAGGTTTCAAACTGGTAGGGTCTGACATACGCAAGTTTATAGATATAAAACACATTAGATATAACGTTTCTGTTAATCGGTAACTTACAAGTTTAGTTTAACATTAAATTAATTTAGTAACAAATGTACAATGTTAAACTAGTAAATTAAAAATTTATTCGAAGAGCTGAGAGATCTGAAACGCGTCATACATGAACCAGGATTGGTATGGATTGGTATATCAACTGGATGTCTGTGGAAGTTCACCTAGGATGGCGCGCTGTCTTTTGCTATCGCTCCTGTAACTAAACGATTAAGCCTGACATACTGACAACTAGGGTTACCAGATGTCTCAGACAAAGAAACCGGAGAGGACTGTTTTACAGATTTATTTTAATAATATTGCAAGGAAATTACAAAGTAATAGGAACATGATAAAGCATTTGTAAGGCTTATCTAAACCGGACAGGTACCTGAAAAATCGATCTGTTCGGTCAAAAACTACACATCTGGCAACCCTACTGATAACACGCAATGGCCGCAGTTGTTTTCATTTCGCGCCAAACTTATATTATAAAGTTCGCATAAGTAACCTGGTTTTGAGCTCTCTTTCCGTGCACTTCGTGGTGTTGCAGTGCCAAGCCTAACCTGGATTTACGTGTTACGGCTCTATGGGGATCATATTATGCTTAAATTTTGAAACGAAGGGGCCGCGCGATTTCGAAGGTTACTGTGAGTGCCGGAGTTTGGACAAGAGCTATAATCTCCGCCTAGCAGGACCCTCGACGCTCAGAAAAAAACCCTTTTGCAGGAAAGATGGGTTTCCTTACTACTATGTAGGAATTAACTTGGAGATGATTCGGATGCCGCAATTTGCGAGTTCGTTGTAACCTCTCTGGAATCGAATTCGTTGTTGTCTCTTGTAATGCAGTATCGTGTACCCTGACGGAAAGAGGTGGGTTATTAAGGCTATTTTGAGGGTTGTATTGTGATACCGGATCTTGGCGAACAGAAATACGACGTAAATCGCTTTTATGGGGGCATTTGCTTGAGGGTGAGTCTTAAGTTGGCTCTTTAATACCAAATCTTTGGAGACCTAAAGAGCGGGTTCGGGAAGATTTAGTGGTTTAGGAAGAGTTGGATTCATAAACACATCAGTAAGCCGATCGATCCCGATTTACACTCTTCGTCTTCGGCTAAAGAGATGACGTCAACCATCAACTCATCGCTGGAGTATTCGATTACATTGCAAGGCTCGGAGAAATACTCTTTCAGGCAGGAGTGGCTTTTGTGCTATTTGAAATTCGCGTATAACACACGTCGGATTACCACGTTATTTAATTATAAAGGTAGGTTTTAATTATACTCGTTTATTTAACCTGTTAATGCACGTAGAATCAAGCTATATCGCCTGTAGTCTTAAAGTTATTAATTAACACCGTTTGAGTCGTCAACGGCCATTTATTTTTGGTGAACTCATACTTGATTCCTTCTTTCGTGTGTATGAGTTTAAAGCCAATATTTATTTTTATTGCACTGATTGTGAGTAGAAGCTAGGAGCCTATAATTTCACGTTTTGAGTTACAGTGGGTAAACTCTTTAAGCTTTGTTACGTTAAGTATCCGTACCTTCAAATGAAAAAAAAGGTGAGAATTATATTGTTATAAACTGTGCTAGCTAATAGAAAGAGATGTAAAGACAGTAACTTAACGAACTACTGAAATCTACTATGTGTTGATGATGAAGATGAATCTCAATCACTGTATATGTTTCGATGTATTTCGCGTTTTTAAGCTAAAAGGAAGCTAACACACTCGTCGACAAGCACCCTTCTCAACAATTAATACATACCATATCATTTGGCGGTATGTATCATCATTTTTCTTATTTTAATTTTACTATATTAAAACAATGAATTGCTTGAGTTGTTAAGCAGGCTATATTTCGATGAATACTGATTTAAATAAATTGTTAATTCGGTATTCATTTTCATTGATAATGTCATTGCCAAGATTGTGTAACGGCTGCACATGTTACATTTCAATTTTCGTGACTTAGCGCCTGGATGTAAGGCAACGCAAAGTGCATATTGAGCCTAGTTTTTCACCGGCATTAGTAGATTTCAGTTCTGCAAGTTGACATCTTGACCTTTAGGTGGCGCATTTGTCGCGCATTGAAATAATTTAGTATCGACCCATTTATTGGACGAATTTTATGTCACGGATCTTCCGGTGATCGCTATTGGATTATGAGGTAAAGCGACATTCGTTTATCGATTTCTGGGAAGCAAGTGAATTCGCTTTCCCGTTTGCTGTGAGCGTCCATTTTGGATGGCGTCCTAAAGTACTTCATTTTTGGGCCGGAAATCTCCAGACAGGATGCCAACTCGCAAGTTGTTGCTAATACAATTGTAATTCCATTGATGTCTGGTAAATAGCTTTTTTGTTTCCTTAAGTGTAGTTCTAACAGAACTTCTTATTAGGAGATTTTTCAAGTTCAAATTTTCACAAGCTGAAAAGTCGAACTGTGGCCTTCGAGCAGCCGCTTCGAATGGGCCGAATTTTTATGGGCGCGTGCGGATTTTCCATGAACGAATCGCCTGTACAATCGCTTAGGGATCGCTGGCTTTATGTGATGCTGAATTAGGCCACGACCTGTTTCACACCGAACCGAAGTTTGGGGTCATTGGAGGAAACTCACCTGCTAGGGGAAATGTCGATGAAAAGGCTCCCTGCTGCGTTTGAAGATGTATTGCCGCATCATGGTTTCGTCAAAATAAGGTGCTGTAATCATAGTATGTACTTGTCTGGCGCTGCCCCTTCTTGCCCTCGGGTCCCTGAGTGCAGCCGATTTGTTTTGGTATCGTGCACCCGTAGGAGCTGTATTGTTCGGGGATTTTAGTTGTGAAATTTGCCTTCGAGTGCGATTTCATTTAACCTATTTAGTAGTCGTACTTAATCGATGTCGCTAACATTTAAATATTCTTTTGCTACGGCAAGGCTCATGGAGCTTTAATTATTCAATGTTACCTATGTTAAAGTAAATTAGATTTTGCTTGAGTTGACCTGTTCAACAGTGTTTAGCCATTTAAATTTTATTGTATGTAGTTTAAACTGTAATTTGACTTTATGGACGGATCCATTCTTGCTTATTTTGACACGGTCAATTAATATTTAACATTTAAATATTCTTTATGGTGCTACTGTGACTTCAACGTAGCTAATACTGTCACACGTTTGCCTCATTTATAGACCTACTTGGCTACTGGAAGCGCTACATTTACACAGATCTGTCTAAAAGTTACCTCACCAGGTTTTGAACGTGCTTAACAATAGAGCAGCAAATTGCAAGGTGATCGTTCACTCGGCGTGTACCATAACGCGACGTTTGAGGATGTATTTACATATCTTGTACAAACATATTCACTGATGTTTGATAAATTCAATTAATGTAATTATAAATTGGGGGTTCTAATTAAAGCCAAAATTTTAATTACCGTTTATCATGTATTTCAAAAAACTCGAGCTGAATAATTTTGTTTAACCTTATTGCATATTTGTGATTAACCCATATGTACAGGCTGCTTCGAATAATATGATAATACTGTGGTTATTATATGAATAGTAATGTACTCTGGCTTTTATTTACTGCTGCATCAGGCCTCTGTTTTTCTTTATTGAGCTATTTAGGTTGGTCGTTACACGTTTCAACTGGTAGTAATAAAACTGAAGCTAGACAACGGCGTGGCGCCCTTTCCGGATCTTACAACATCAGGTAATTCGTTCTTAGCAACCAACCCCATCTTCGGCTGAGAGGCCGCGAGCGTACACTCCCAAGCCACCCCTTTTGGTGACAGATATTCTTTTAGCAGGTATTAGCGTAGAGGGACATTGTGTCATTGTAATATATAGTTTATTGAATTAGGTAAGGGGGTGACACACATTTTGGATATTTTAAGAGCCCTAAATTTTTGTTCACAATATTCTGATAAAACTCGTTCGGTACTCTTCTTTACCTTAATTTTCGAATTACTGATAAGAACTTCTACATTTGTTCTCGATTTTATCGGTAATGATGATTGAACGTTGCCGATTCTTTTACATATGAAGATTTAGACATTTCACTTTATTTTTCTTCAGTAGAAAGCCGATTTGATTCAATTTTTAACCAAAAAATCGAAATGTTAAAAGTTTCCGCAGTTAGCTACTTTGATCAAGAATTTTGTGCCTGGTGTGAAAACAATTGGGTTTGGGTAAAGTACAAGGGCAGACAATGAAACTGAAATAAACAACAAATACGTTTCTCTTACAACAGCAACAGCACTATTGTTTCAAGCAACCGCCCGTCCTAATTGCCTTGCTTTTTAAAAAGCTGGAATAAAGCATAACGTTTGTATTTCGTTGTCCTATAGACACTCTTAAGATATTTTTATTCGTTCTTAGCTGCTTGCGATGTTAGTAGCTGAAATAACACTGCTTATTAGAAATTCGCATTTGCTTTACTACTATTAGAGTTCATAAATTTCTCAAGTAATTTCAGCTTGACTTAGATACCCTGTAGGGTTGGGTTGCAAACGTAAACTACCGCAGACCTACTCGTATGCATCATACAATAATTGCTTTGCCTAGCTTTAGAAGTTATTTGCTTTGGTCTCAACTTCTAAATATAAAATGATTGAACAAATTGCCAGAGATAAACAGACATATCAAGATACTCTATTTCAACTAACATTAGATTAACCTTATATGCCATCCATCATAAAATCTCAGGAAGATTTACGTGTTGCTGAGTAAAAATCTAAAATAAAGCAGTCGTACTTGTTTACTATGACAGAACGAATTAATGCATAAACTAACTTAACAAACATTTTGCGTGCCGCACGTTAGAGTTGATGTCGCTTTTTTATTTGACGGTTTTTCACGGAATTCATTTTACCTAGCCGGAAAGCATTACATCTTGTTTAAGGCGATTTCGTGCACAAAAGCAGGATTATTTTTTGTTATACAAAATATATTCTTTTGGGATTTTTACGCTGTATCAAGAAATTTGGATCAGATATTGGAATGGATACTATTTGGAGTACAGCGAAATCTCCCTTACGGGACACCTCTAATAAACGGACAGCTTTCTTACACGGACATTTTGTTGGGAACCAACTTGCTTGCATTAACTTTACTAATAACATTTTCTCTGTTAAACGACACTCTCTTAAACGGACACGGACACCATTTTTCGACAATGTTTAGACTGTAAATCTCTCTTGTACGGACACTTCAAAATGCAGGCCCAGCTAATGTCGTGAGGCGTCAAAACAATCCATAAATCCAACATTTAATGATCATGTTGTTAAATTATAGAATTCTTTTGCAATACGGGCTGTATTAAGTCAACTCAAATCAGCGTTATGACCGAAGGAAATTCGACACTTTCATTGCCCTATGCACGATATTATTACAAAACAATCCATGTCCCTTGATTTTAGAGGCCTGCAATTCGAAACTACTTTGCCTTTTGCGTGGGCAGCCCATTATGATAAAAATAAAAATAGGAAGAATTGTTCCTGCTTGCTTTTATGGAATGAAAAAATAAGAAAACTAGGCTCAGGGCCCTCCGCGACCGCGGAGTCTGCGGGTATCAAGTTACGCCACTGTAATCAATTCGAACCAGAGGACGATTTATCCTTATCGGTATTGGCTGGACTGTATAGGAATATCCCAGAAATCGAAGACGTCGACCCTGACGAATTTGTAAACATTGACAAAGAAATAACCCTGGAAGACGATGTAACCGAAATTTCAGGTAAATCAGCTGTCATTGATGTGCAGTTGAAAGAATTAGAAAACGATGACGATTTAGAAATCTCTGAGAATGTAATCAAGACCTACAGGAAAGCATTAACAGTGAAAAATTTTAAATGTTTTGGTAAAGAAAGTATGTATTCAAATTGTCAAAATATTTAGAAATACATGCGGAAAATATAATACGCAGTCAGAAAAAACCTTTACGTCAAACGAGTATTTAAAATTTTGTAACAACTATTACATAACTTTGTTTCAATTATTTTATTATTCCTATCTGTATTGTTAGCGCGTATACCTTAGCATAATACAACTGTTTTAAACATAAAAATGGATGTTTCCCGTAAGCGGACGCCTCTAATAACCGGACAAGAACTTTGGCACCGTGCGTGTCCGCTAATGGGAGATTTCACTGTAGTCAAATCTTTGATACTTTCAGTTATTAACAAGTTTATATGAAACTGGCGGCAATGGGTAATATTTCATATGAAATTATAGTGAAAGTGTTTTGAAATGAATCTGTGTTAAAAAACGTTTTGAATTATAAAACCGTAATTAAAACCGTCATCCTCCCCTTTATAGAGAGTTTCAACAAGTAAAATACAGTAGAAAATTTAACAATAAGGGTTTGAGAAACATATGAATGCGTTTAAAATTGCACAGATACATCGAAGAAGTTTGAAGACCACGTGACCAGTGAAATTTAGCTTGGCAGCACATTTTTGGTAATTTTGAGCATAGACACCCTTTGTATAGTTTTCAGTTCTCACCTGTGTAATGCAGCATACGTTCAATTTAAATATTTATATTCAGATATCTAATGGATATCATGTGATATGACAGTGTTATGTTTGACTGGTGGGGTAGTAAGGGCAACCACAAGGTTGTTTTTAGTAACGAAATAAAATAAATAGCTTGAATTGAGAATCTAAGATAAATATTCACGTTAAGGGTTAAATTCCCATTTATTGTCTACGAGGTGTGTACCCGGTTCGAAGAGTGCAATTGGAGCCCCGTGGACTCAAAGTAGGCAGCGACCTTCGTGGGAAGAAGTTGGAGCCCTAGGGGTGAGGAAACGGCTGAATTGGGGTTGCTTTTGCAACGGTCGAGCTACAGGAGTCGTTCTGCAAGCGTCAGTGGCTTTTATGGGCAGGCCAACGAAGAAAGAGAGACCCAGGCATCGTGGGACTTGTTGAGGCTCAACTTAAGCCCTAGTTTCCATTAAGAAAGCACCGAAAATGTCAGGAAAGTCCTAAAAGATTGAATTTAGTGAATTGCAAGCGTGGCGTCGATTGTATGTGCACTTCCGGTAGAAGCGTTTGCTGAGTGTTTATTGTTTGTATCATGTATTTACTTACTGCAATTGTTATCACCTAGACAACGCTATAACTAAGTAATCACAGATAATTGTCTAATAATAGCGAACTTGCTTTGCGAATTGAGAGGTTGGATCGTCATATTTGATTTAAGTTTCCATTAGTTACATAAAATCCAGTATTGTAGCGACCTCAATAGTTAAATCAGCATTATACAAAGCATTTACATTTAATTTACTAAAAAAGATAACACGATAATTAAGTTGATAACAGGTGTATTCTCTATAATTTATAAATATCAAAATAATACTTGCTAGGATATAGAGACCCGACCCATACGAGATTAAAGTCATTTATTTACAATTATTATAACCAAGTCAAGTAATTTAGACCATAGTATAATATATGTGTCGTTTGTAATCATAATTTGGAAGGAATCTCAATACTCAATACTCCTTGGTCTAGTGTTGCTCATGATGGCATGTTTGTTTCAGCTTCTGGCCCATTGGTTTCTTTTACGGTCTTTGAGTAATATATCCATCGCTCTTTCGGTTTTTCTTATTTTGTCGGTTTTAGTAATGGTCAAAGTTTAAGATCCATATATGATGGCTGTTATGATATAGGAGTTGAATAACTTCGACCTTAGAACGATGTGGTGATATTTTCTGGTTCTTAATAACGTAGTAAAGTTTTCTTCATGCTACCATTCTTCTTTTAACTCCAGTCGTTTGCTTTTCTTTGCTCGTTCTATTGAATTGTTCTAGGTAGACATATTCGGTGGTTTGCTCTATTTTGCTTCTAGCCACTGATTTTAGTTGGCCATTATATTCGTTTTGTACATGTTTACTTGAATGTCTTTAAACTACAAGGAGTTCTTCTATCATTGTTTGGAGCGCGTTGTTCCTCCCATAGGCTATTATTCGCCAATTTAAGATAGTTCTAAAGCTTCGAATTAATACTTATTTTTCTAGGTTAGTGAATATACCTTCTACGCCAAAAGTAAAAAGATTGGGAGAATGGTATCCCCTTGTCTCGCCCCTCTTCTGATGTGGATGAGTTAGTTTTAAGTTCAGATGTGTTTCGCAGTTTCTTGACTCGCCTTTTTTCATTAACTACTTTAACGTGAAAATATTGTAGGTACACGTTTCCCAAGTTTGCTTTTGATTATTTTACCACAAACTGAACTCATTATACTGTTTCTGCTTAACCCTCTGTAATAATTTGCATTCTGTCTTTTTCTATATATTGGTGCATTATTTTCTATTATGACCGTATATTGTTTTGAATTATGAAACAGTTCATCGAAATTGTAATCCTGTTTTTTTCGTCCACTTTTATCATACTTCACTAATTGAGTTGGAACCCTTCCGGTATCGTTGGAGACATATGGTTTTTCAGCATTCGTACAGAATTAATTAATTCCAGTGTTGAAATCGGTAAGTTATTATAAATATTCCTCTTCCACGTGCATGTTTTGCGCTTTAAACTGTAATCGTTGTTCAGCCAGTAACGATTTATAATGTTCGATTCTTTTATCAAATGTAATAATTGGATTAACCGTACCACATCTGTTATTGTTCTTCATATGTTTAAGACATCGCCAAAATACTGTAGATCCGGTCATTCTACTATTAATTTCAGTGCATCAATATATTGGTGTCCGATTTCCTAACCAAATTTTATACGGGGTTTAATCACTCTTCACTAGATCTTTATTTCATCTCACCATAAAATTTCATTCTTCCGTTCCACCTAAATTTATTATTACCAAAGCTTCTCTAGTAGTTTAGTGTTTTAGTAGATCTAATTTATATTTATAATGTTTGGAATCTTTTTGAAATACGCTCGCCACAAAAGTTTGGTTTTGTATAATCAACTACCTAAGGGAAGACATTTTTACGTTCTCCATTACCAAATAATGGCCAGATGCACAAGCCGCCCTCGTTTGATTCTCACGTCATTTACTTTGAAATATGGTCTAATCAATGTTGAAAAAATATTCGCCAGTACCTTTTCCTGGTCCCACTTCAACCAGCTCCGTATTGTAATAAACAAAACCAATAGGCAATGAGGACAGTGTAACCACAAGTGGGCTATTTTTAAATTCAGGGAGATCAATAATGAGTCAGCAGCTTTTCTAGGAATAACGCAATGTTTTTAGATTATCAGTCACTGTCGATTGCATTTAATTACGTTTTTAGAACGGGCGATTGTTTTTCCTTCGCAACTCCAACAATTACTAAGTAAGTTAATTAAGCTCTCAGGACCAGAAATAGAAGCGATAATATGTTGATATTAATTGCCACCTACATTCTTAATTTCCTCAAATCCCCAGAGCGCTGTCGTAATTCCCTAAGCCATCTTAATTTAGTTAGTTATGTTGGCGCAAGCCATTCGAGTAATTTATTTTACATATACGAGCAATGGGAAGTACAACCGGGTTCATAAACGTCGCACATGTAGTTTCAAACAAAGCACGTGAGCGAACTGTTGTAAATCAATGCATAAATAGCCAGAAGCTCTCTATACTTGTTTGACTGTAAACAGGATGAGCCTTAATTGACTTCAGGAGATGTTTATGTTTACTCTGCGTTTCTGTCGGTTTTCAGTATACTTAACTGACATGAACGAGCCGCTACACTCAAGAAACAAATATCGTGAAATAATTTTCGTGATGAAATAGCAGCCAACCTTAGAAACCTACATTGAGTGCTTATGGCCAAAGTTTCTATTGAATTGCATGAATCCAAGAAAATGGAAAGTACTCAGGTTTCCGAATTCAAGACCCGCTTACTAAGTTATTTGATATTCGTAGTTTTGTATACTGCAACTGCTTCCTCTGCCGCTGAAGAGTAAATTTAACAATTCTCGTTAATACTAGCGAACTTTGCGCTTTTAAAGATTGTAGCATTGGTCACAAGGTGTAACTGTGGTGGTTCTTAAAACTATGAACTTGTACCGTTATAATATTTTTACAGACGAGTTACTCGCATTTTCCCGAAATATTAGGAATAGAAGATAATATCCAGAAAATGTAAATGAATATATGTTTAACTACTACAGAAAACTCATGTATCAGAAGAAATCTCTACTCAAATAAACAATTGCCAACTTGTGCCGAATTACATGAACAAGTTTTCAATTGACCAGCAATGGGAAAAAACATTAATGGTAGACAAAATAAAAAAAATGCTAGCATAACATGAAAATTAAAAACGAAGTTTAGCTGCCAGACGAAATTTTATACCGAATAAATCTGAGAAGGTAATTTGGCAAACAGAACACAGTGAGATATACAGATATATGCTGCAAAAATTCTGTCAAAAAATGAGAAGGTTGCCGAACATACACTTTAAGTTACACAAAGCTTAAAAAACATGTAGGTGTTACGTGATAAAAATATACTTCCGACAGGTATAAAGCGTTTGGAGGTCAGCTACGATAACCTCAAGCCGGCACACAACTTTCTCAGCGTTGAGTCGGAACCACCTTTCCACAGTACGGCTTTACCAAATGTTTAACGAAATGTGTTGTTTTTATTCAATGCGGAAAATGTGTAGCTTTAAGTTCAAATCCGCCACGTCCGCTGACGTTGGCAGATGGCTCTAATATGGAAACATGTTACAGGGTCAATCTGAATTTAAGACAATTTGCTACACCAAAAGCTCATTTTACCTAACACAATGTTTCTAACAACCGGGCAACTACTCCGCGTTGAGCGCCATGCTTATGTTACGAGGCAAATACAGTAACTACGGGGCTACAATACTAAATGATGAACCAATTCTACAGCCCAGCTATACGATTCCTGACCCTCAAAATCAATCAGCTCGGCAACAATAATTTGCTTCGGGTGGATACAAAAGTATGTAGGTCTATGTTAGCCAACAATGTATATCCAAGAGCGCTAACGTCAACCAGCTCAATCGGAATGTGAGATTAGCAATTCCGATAGTCGAGGACCTACCTTTAGTGCACATTACTTAAAACATCGGTATAATTTGGTTTTGCTTACTTTATAACTCTTCCTGTAAGTTGCTTTAGAGGACAAAAATATAAGAAATTCTACCAGTAAAATTACTTAAGCCGTTCTGTAGATCACAAACACCACTTTACATTGCAACCAGTAATTTTACACATAAAATTCAAAGATAGCAATACCCTAAGTGACGTCACCATATCTACATTTTGCTCATAAATTCCTGGTAACACCAGTAGGTGCCGGTCTAATTATTCAACAAGTTAAAACTTGAAATGGGATTCTTAATTCAGTTAAAAATATATAGAGCCAAACTCGATTTGGTATTACACATCTGGCTACGGTATCTGTTGCATGTATAAACACATAAATGCAACAATTATTGCCGTTGCCTTAAAAGATCACTTGACGTCAGCCTGATTCAGACTTTTGAAGTCCAGTAACACAATATATGACTACGCATTGTTATTACCCGCAAATTTGGTATAAGTTCTCACCTGGTGAGCAGCTTACAGGTTGTGTACACGACGGCGAATCCGCAGTATGTGCTATAATTTAGCCAGCAGCTGAATATGGGGAAAATTAACCCCTGTGAAAAGCGTCCACTTCGTCGGAGTATGCGAAAAAGTGGCGAGATGGCGTTAAGAACTCTATAACATCGTCTGCACGGTGTCGGATGGAATTGGGGTTTGAGAATAGTTAACTTCTACTTAATGAACCGGAGATCGTTGAATTAGTAATAAATCTCCGTTATTTAAGGCACGATGACATTGCATTCGGCCAATGGTGTAGTAGCCGCAATTAGAATTCACAACCTAATCAGCGAAAGAATTCCTCTCACGTATGACTACCTCTTGAGTAAGCAAGACAATGCATTTGCCGTACGTCCCCTTATTTTAAGTAACGAATTCTTTCTTTGATAACGGGACATGAACTGGGAAGGCAGCGCGTAGCGACGTGCCTGTTTAAATGTTGAGCTCCAAATGGTTAATAAAACGTAAATGCAATTACTGCGGCCTTCGAAGGAAACGTCCCACCACGGTGTGCGTAAAATTTAAAATAACAAGCAGACACCTATCTGCCGTGGTTAATAAACCACGTTAGTAAACTAACTGCTTGAAGGGAATTTGCTTCACACTGAATGGCTACACTTTTCTTCTGTTAGGGTCTATTCCTTTCCATTCCAGGATCAGACTACGCTCATAATTTATTAGTTCGGTCCAAGTACATACATTTGGGATATGAAATCCTCTAGTCGGGAGTACAAGTGGCACTACACCAAACCAAGAACAGAAATCTTTGGCCACACGAAATTCTCGCAGGAGTCAAAAGTTCTAGACGATCGTAGACCCAAAAAGAATAGAAAACGGCTGGAATATATAGTCATACCTTTAACATAGAAACATGGGCCAAGCGACAGTGGCGATTTCAGATTAATTAATCCTTAAAGTCTCGAACAATCGCATCCTCTTAATCTTCTTCCTTCTTGTATTCAGTGGCCTGTTTAAATCCAAAAAGTTGTGGTCCTATGGGCTCATAAACCGGGTAGGTGGCTAGCATTGCTGGTCGAAATCGAGGAGGTTTCTTGTTAAAGGTTAACAACTACCATAGGTGTAAGACTGGTAGCCGAAAGGGTAGTATTTTTAAAATTTATATGTAGTTAATCCCGGACAGGCAGCCTGAGACTCGAGCATATTGTTTTTTTGAACCATCAGCTCACAATCGAATCGGCTGAGAGCAATTTGGTTTTGAGAATCGATTAGGAATACGGAAAACACTCAAGTTTACGAATGCCATTTACAAAGGTGTCACGAGTTCAAGAAAAGCATTTATACATTTTCCGTATAGACTTTCGACAATGTTACGCACGGGGAACCGGTCTAGGACGTTTAGGCGCGATTCTTTAGGCGCGCATCTTTAGGCGCGCACTTTTAGGCGCGAATGCTTTAGACGCGGACGCTATTAGGCGCCTGGACGTTTAGGCGCCGCCACTTTAGGCGCGGTGACAGTTATGCGCCACATGAAAGAAAATCACATTATTCTTGATTTCAAAATTTTTTGTTGGGTAATTATTACAGTAATTAATGTAGAAGAAAAATTAAAACCTTCATAAATAATATGTATTTGGATCTTTTACGAGCCTTCTTCAGTGTTAAAGTTTTACAAATTTACATATTTAATTTACATTGTATCGATTATGAGAAATTAGTTATTTACATTTTGTATATGGGTAGTTCAACGTGGTGGGTGGTTCTACGTTATACTTAGTGGAAAAAACTTTTTCGAATTTTTTTTGGTCGCACCCCCTAAAGTCGTTCTAATGCCGAAAAAACAAACGTATACAAAATTTGAACCCAATCGAATAATATTAACACGTGCCACCGAGCCCAGGAAGTTTCCAAATTGCAGATTTTAACTTAATTCACTTATTATCAATTAATATCTCGCGAACATTAAGTCGTATCGAAATATTGATAATGACATAAATAAAAGGAAATTTAATTGTCTACTAATTTAGTTATATGCAATTTTTTTCTAAACTTATTGGAATTTAAAAAATATGCGTTATGTATTAAAAAAAGGTAAAAATTCTTGAAACATTGCTTTTTTATATTAATAACTAAAAATATAATATAATTAAGCCAATATATTTATTTACAAATTAAATAAAACGAACAATATTAAATAATTACTGAAGTTACATAGATTGAAAGAATTATATTTACAAATTTAAGAATAAAACAAATATAACAAGTTACCTATATGTAAAATAATTAAATGCATATCACAATAATTACTTTTTTTTTTTAAGGAAACTTTACTGGAATCCGGATATTGACGCCGATAATCACTAACAACTTGTAGCAAGTACTGTTTTTGATCCTCTTTCTTGGTAATTAATTTTTCGACCAGTTTAATACTTCTTTCCGCAATATCATTTGTGACGTGAAGTAAACAATTGCATATTGTGAGGATTGGTGTTGAATCCAGTGAAATAATGTACAAAACCAAGGTTACATACACTTTTATTCTCCTTAGTTACACACACAAAATGCAAAGTATGACTAAATTGACGAGCAACTACTCTTATCTTAGGGCAAGATGCAGATAAGTTACACGAAGCACACAGGGCAATCCGAGGTATAACACAAGGATTTGGATTGCCGTGATGTTCCATGCCTGTAGCTTATATGTAATAAGTATTCTAATCTAAACGGCGATAAATTACTGCCAACGCCATCTCGCTTGTGATTGTCGCACTATTGCCGTGATGTTTAATGCCCGCCGCTTATATGCACGAATTGTCTTAGTTTTAATGTCGACAAACACCCGACAATGCTACCTCACTTGTGATTGCCGCACTAAAGTGGAAAGCGGACCTTCTTGTAGTTTGGCGTGTTGTGCTTACTGCAGTAGGTGGCACTGGTAGTGGCTTGGTTTGGTACAATATACTTACTTAAATTTTCCATTTCTTCGTAAGTTCATTTTGTTCTTGCATCTTCTCTTTCCAGTCGTTATTCAGTTCTCTTCTCTTGTTGATGTAACCTGATATCAATACCAAAGCATACTACCCTTTTTGCCTTTGAAGAGGCAAAAACTGTTTATCTTCTACATCTATTAATTCCACAGCGTACGCATGTGCGATATCGAACAGGTCGTCAAATTTTTCATAAAATTGTTATTCCTTCCTTTTATGAATCCGTTCTTTTATTTCCGTGTTTTAGCAGACTCCTTCATTCAGAGTATAATAATTCCAGCTTTTGTACAGAATGATGTTTTTCCTTAGCTGGAATCCGTGCTTTTTACCAAAACACTATTCCTTGAATAATTAATTTTGCACTTTTATGTAAATTCAATTTAACTATACGCATATTAAAAAAAGTACTTGTAAAACTTGTTCGTTTGAGAACAATTTACTACCAATAATTTAATGTGCATCATTTCCTATTAAAAGTGCTTAGTCTTTTTCACGAAGAACCTTTGACGTTGAGGCCATTTTATGCTTTAAAATTTTAAAATGGTATATCCTCCCTCTAAACATCTGGTTTGTATTTACAAACAAAGAAACTGTGTTCGACAGTTTGACTCGTTTTTTTTAAATAACTGATTCTAAAAATATTTCAATATACTTAAAATAGGTAAAAAAAATTATTATTGAATTTCAAACATTTATATATCATAAGATCTGTTTACTTGTATTATCAAAAATCGCCTAAAATTGAATAATGGATTACAATTTACTTCAAAATTGTAATACTTCTACGTTTTCAAATTAAAAATAGAAAGAAAAAAAATCGAATTATTACGTTTTTCTAACACTTGACGCATTTTTTTAACATCTGGTAGGTTTGCCGACAAATTGCATATATCTACAATTGTAGAAAATAAAATTTACTTTTATTTATGTTATTATCAAAATTTCGATAGCACTTCCGGTTTGTCAGATATTAATTGATAACAAGTGAATTCAATTAAAATCTGCAATTCGGAAACTTCCAACGTTCGGTGGCACGTGTTAATATTGTTCGATTGGACTAAAAATTTTTATGAGTTAGTTTTTTTTGCATTGGAACGAATGTAGGGGGTGCGACTGACAAAATTCCGTGGTTGCAAAATTAGAACCACCCTACTATACACACCATATAATTTCACTACGTTAAACTATCCATATACAAAAAGTAAATAACTAATTGTTCGTAATCGATAAAATGTAAATTCGATATGTAAATTTGTACAACCTTGCACTGAACACTGAACACACAGATGAAGACTCGTAAAAAGCTGAATATA
Organism: Agriotes lineatus; assembly: GCA_940337035.1. NCBI lineage: Eukaryota > Metazoa > Arthropoda > Insecta > Coleoptera > Elateridae > Agriotes > Agriotes lineatus. The sequence continues at coordinate 15,748 of CALNHX010003356.1, read as the reverse complement.
TATTGTTTATAAAGGTTCGAATTTTCTTCAACATTAATGACTGCAATAATTAAGTAACAAAAAATTTAAAATCAAGAATAATGTGAATTTCTTCCATGTGGCGCCTAACTGTCACCGCGCCTAAAGTTGCGACGCCTAAACGTCCAGGCGCCTAATAGCGTCCGCGTCTAAAGCTTCGCGCCTAAAAGCTCGCGGCCTAAGAATGCGCGCCTAAACGTCCTTTTCCGCGCGGAACAACTCTTGAGCTTCTTGTTTCTATCGATCTAGACAAAAATGATATTGGAATACTTAAATATATGTACTACAATCGATATGTATAGATAACACTAAAGATGTATTTACTGGAGAATTTAAAGGCTGTGCCAAGCGAGACGACAAGGTGTTGGATTAATCAGGAGTTGAATCTAAATAAAGAAATTCGATTTCGGATAGAGATATCCAAAAGTACAATTCAAAGTTATATAGTGCTTTGTTTAGTCCATACTTCCATACCACCATTAACAGATCAATGTGCTATAGGAGAAGTTTTAAACGTTTCTGGACTTCAGGAATTAGCAGTCAGGAAGTCTTAAAGTAGATAAAAAAGTACCTAGAATCGGTCAATGCTATCAAAGAATGCAAGCTAGCATACTGAAATACCACTTATTGAATCTATCACTGAAGGCAAGATTAAGGACACATTATAGATCGGTCACAAGAACACGTCTTGGTTTGGGAACCTGAAATAATAGACAGTAATGAAAATTAGAATGACTGCTTAGCAGCAGCAAAGAGAAACACATTTATGTATGTAATTGACATGTTGATCGTCAACGCTTAATATGAGCAGAGCACTTTGTAATGTTATGCGAAGTGATCTATGCGAAGTTATATCTGCATCTTGAATGATCTTTTAGAAATATTAATTACATCGCTCCTCATTATTACATGTAATTTTTTAAATACTTAAGTAGAGACATATGTACAGTGTAAGCAGAGTCAACAAATTTCAGTACGAATCGCAGGCCAAGCGCCTAAAGGGATCGCCAGCCGGTGCGGAACGTCAGCGAAGGAGGTTCACAGGTTTCCTGTATGACGATGTAGCGCTTGTTGGGGCTGGAACTGAAAGTAACAGTAACCCGACCGCTAGCATGAGTTTTTAGCCGATTTGAAAGCGATTCTGCAGGATTGATTTCCGGGTTCCTGCTAATGCTGCCATTTTGTCGTAGACGTCGTAGGAACTCGTTTGCGGAGTGCGGCTCCTTTCTCACGTAAATCGCACCTTTGCTCACCACGTCAGTGATACTGACGGCCCTTCGAACAAGAGTTGTTTACGTTGGACGTTGTAGCTTACGGATCCAAACTAGGGGTATGTGTCGGCTAACCGGTTTTAGGCGTCGGTTTTCGCTACTATTAAACGGATCAACGAACGTATGTGCTACAGGTCGGAATGCAACCGATGAAACGGCTTAACGAAAGTAGAGGATCAGGTTTTAATTTCGTAGTGCTAGTGATTTCTTCAGGTGAGTCTCTGGATTCTGGACTGGCGGCGACTCGCTTGGCGAGATCAACCGAGACATGTTGGCTGCTGGGGGCTCGAAGGGCTCGTCGAAAAAGTCTTGTCAGCCGGTGGGGCCTAACCCCTGAAGCTTGTCCAGGTGGAGCTAGACTCCCAAGTCGCTGGATTTATGTGTCAGGACCTGGCTGTATATCGTTTTCTTATATCTCTATCTGGATAATCCTTTGGAGGAGATCCAGGTAGGGATGCTCCGTGGTTACTTGCTCGCGGACTTGCTCTTCTTTAAACTTTTGCCCTTATTACATGTATCCACGTTCTGGATGCCAGGCGTCAATCATGACTAAAGTTGACGGCGTTCAAATTCGAATCTATTAATTGTGTTGTAATACAATTTGTACTGGCGCAAACGTCAGAACCTGAAGAAGAATAAGATATCTGCCGACTAATCCAAGCTATCGATTCTGTATGAACTATGTTTGATGTTCTGGCTCATTTAAGACTCATTCATATCAATGCCTAGGTATTTAGCACAAATTCCTTTAACCAGATGCTCGTTTTTCTATGCTATAGGTTGAAGGTTTTGTTTTATTTTATTAGCCACTTATTATAGAGCTCTGAATTTGTTCAATACTATAACATGCTGCTCACTTAATCTTCTGAGACTGCCAAATGCTTGTTGAAACATTGGTAAATATATTTTAGTCTGTTTAGGAATAAGTTCTGAAACGTTAATGACAATATTACCAACAGGCCGACCTGATATATCAGTCTCTCAACAGGTTTTCGTAACTTGAGAATCTGGTTACTGTAACCCTTTCTCATGCGATAAAATTCTGTCAGTCAGAATATAAACACATTGTATAGGTTAGTTATAATTGCGAACACTACGTTTGGAATTTCCTCTAATATTATATTTGGTAATTAAGTATTTTTTCATTATATCCTATCATGTTATTATGACAATAACTCCTTAGCAACGAGTTGCGTTAAGATGCATTTAACAACACTACTGTTGTTAAGAAAAATAACATAACGATACTTTCTTAGCATTTAATGACATGTTCACAGCTCTGAAGTGTATTGTCAGTCTATGTCAAATTCGATGTTAGTAGGTTGGGTTTGTTTGTTATTTGACAAAAACTGACGCAAAACTTACGCTGAAAATCTCAAATTTAACGTAACCTGACAGTGCTGCCAACAATACAGTATTGAGTTTTTATCTTACTAGTGATACCACCACTCGCTGTTGTAAGTGTCATTAATAACCGTGTTCCTATTTTTTTAAAAGATTAGTATTTTAGGATAAAATAAACCGTGTTACGATATACGTTAACGTTATCTGCTTTCTAAATTACTCGAGAATTTTAAAGAACTCGCTCCAAACATGGCTCGTTCATTCAAACTATTCTCTCGTAATGTAAAAAGTTTGATAACGTTACTTTTATAGTAAATTACTATTAAAATGCATTTTTTGCTACAGTACATAAAACTATGATCTCGTCAGATTTTATTGGTACTATAAGTATTATATCTGGTCTGTCGTTTCCACTATACTCGAATCTTTTCATCTTATGAAACTCCTATGCAAGGCGTTTGATTGAATACTTTTAACTTATTCCCCTATCATCTACAACTCAACTTCTATCAGCTTTTTTGGCGGTAGATGCAGTTGTGTGCATGAATTTCTTTGAACCTTTCCTACAGTTTGAGTTTACAGTAATTTACTAAATACTATTAAACGGTTAAGGTTTTCAGGGATTGATGTGGTTGTTTAACATCTCTTGTAGCCTCATTGCTTATTTATTACGCAAGAATAACCGCGGTGTAAATTAGGGGAAAAAGATCCTGTTTACTTCTTTTTGTTGATCTAACTGATAAAATTATCACAAAGTGACCAAAAAGGGAGACCATGTTTTGTCGCTGCTATCATATTCTCTTGTGACAGTGGACGCAATTGACATTTTGTTTACCTGTTGATACAGTTGTTAATTTTTGTATTATTTTCAACTAGAAACCTATTGCCGAAAGTACGAAAAAATTAAGAAAAGTGATCCCCCTTATTGTTTGGGGAGTTGGCAAATAAATTGCTGAGGCAGTAGCTTGCGTTTGCCGCAACTGCACTGAACGTTTAGACGTGTTTCGTGTCATGCATATACGCGCTTTTATTATGTATTTAACGATACTTTTTGTGCAGGTGCACTTACACAAACTGCAATTTACTAAAATAATACTAAATTGCTAGACTTGCTGGGACTAGGGATATTCTTTTAATTTCCGAGCAGAGCATAATAACCGTAGAAGAAAACATTCCGTCTATTTCAATACATCCGTTAATTATCGCAATGCAACCGTGTATTCTGTAACATTAATTTACACGGTCTCTTATCAGTATCGATTTAAGGCCAGGAAGAAAGGTAAATTTTGTAAAAAAAAATTAATCGCAGCTTTGCAACTCGGCAAACGTCTAACCTAGAACCCGATAATTGTTCCACCGTACTCAATTATCGGCAAATAAAATCTCATGATCCAATTAAAGTGTCCAATTATGGGAAGTCTAGAGAGTACGGATCTTAACTGGCTATCGATTGATCTACTAATTCCAGGATTTTCTCCCGATATAAAACAGCGGTAAAATTCAATAATCGGATTTTCCGAGAGCTTCCAGATAACTACCTATTCCTGGTATATGTTAAACGTGGGGCTGGATTTGCGTTGAGGTTTTTAAAAAGTCAATTTGGGCGTGCATTGTATTTTTCCTCGAAATTGGTGTAACACTCGTCAAACTAATCTATACTTTTTATATGAAAGGCAGATCTTTTAGGGACTGTATGGGAATTATATAGTGCAAACAATATGAGAAAGTCCAAGCCCTTTATCATACTTCGGTCCACTGTTTGGCATGGAGCGGTTGTTGCCAGGTGTTTTTAGTTACTATTTAAAATGTTAAATAATACGTAGTAGAACAAGTATGGAACGGGCTGGAAACACCGCAAACGAATGCTATGAAAATTCTAGGTGGAACTCCCCCTGTACATAGTTTAAGCGGCGCCCTGTCACAACTTGAGTGGTAGACCGTGCATGTGAGCGAGTAAGAGAAAATTTCTAATTTTGCTTTAACTGGGGGAAATCGGCTACGAAGACATTCAAAATGGTAAAAACTGTGTATGACGACGAGGCGTTGTCCCGTACTCGTTTTTTCGAATTGTTTAACCAGTTTCGTGAATTGCAAAGACCTATTCGATAATCCGAGGCTTAATGGTCTTACCATAGCCAAAATCCTTGAAACGATAAAAAAAACTCCGACAAATTATGACCGCTGCTCGATAATTGACATTGGCCAAACATCCTCCAATGTGAGAAACTAAACAACATTAGTACCATTTTGGGGAGGAGTTTGTGGGACAGGACGGTGTGTGTCAAAATCATCCCGCAAAAATTGACCCTTGAGCAAAAAGCGCAGTGAGTGGGCGCCTGTCGCGACTTTATTCAAACAGCCGACACTTAATGGTGACGAGTCGTGGACATTTTGACATGATCCAGAAAGCAAGAAACAAAGCATAAAATGGCGATCGAAGACATCTTCAAGACAAAAAAAAATCCGCTTCAAAAAATCGAAGGTGCTCATCAACTTTTCCAACAGCCAAGACGTAATTTACAAGTAATTTGTGCAATCGGGTTTCACATCACTAGTTTGTACTACAGTGTAGCACCAACTTCGGGGTATATAATCATTTTACCACAAACGGCAAACGAATTTAGACGCAGACTCGAAACCAAAACTTCTCAATGGCTTTGACCAGCTTCAAATCGTACCAAACAAGATCAGGGTACATGAAGATATAGATGGACCGACCAGCTACAATGAAGACGGTGTGCCGTTCAGTCTTTTAATTATCAAAGGCTATTCAAATTACTAAAATGCGTCAAAGGGTCTAAGTCCAGAACTCTTATTAAACTCGCTAAAGTATTATGCGTAGCCAGTACGCTACGACCTGAAACAGATTTCAGGAAGGTTTAATACCTTATTTGCTTGCATTAGGCATATAAACAACTATAGTAAACATGAGCAGAGTTATATTAATTACACACTATAAATATGATAGAAAATGTTACATCAGTTAATTTTAGTACATGTATAAATCACGAACGTGACTTACACCACAGGCTCAAGCTAAAAATACTCAACTCTTGCGACTAATAATAAGAGTTAAGCATGCATATAACAAAGTTAAATATTTAAATAGAGGGCAATTATAATCTTACGATGATGCCGCACGTCGAACATACTGGTCAACACTAGCCCGCGATACCAATCTTTTGGTGTACAGATTCTTTTCCACCTTCACAATACAAGACCGTGTTTTAATACTCCCAGCAATGCGAGGAGGCCTCAACAAAACAAACAGTAATAGAGTGCATAATTAGCCGCCTGTGTAAGTAGAAGCACAGTAAGGACTCTCAGCAACAATTGCTCACCGAGAATAAGCAAAGGGGGACCACAATAAGGACTCAGCAATAAATGGAAAACTCAGCAATAGTTACAAATTCGGCTACCAAATTAGCAGCACAACCTAACTGCTTATGCTTTTACTACTCCAAGTCCGCTGAGAAATCTAGGCAGCATGAGTAGAATAGTAAACAAAAAAGAGAAAGGGCATACATATTTTCAGCGTACAGCTCCAAGGCTGAAATCGCGAAGACAGAAAATTCGGAAACCAAATGCCATAGGTAATTGAGACCCAAATATTTTCGATAAATCAACCCTACATACATACTTCACGGCAGCGCGAGTAAGCTGGGACACTATTATTGCCCTCGTAAGTCATTATAAATTAGCTCCAAAGTAAAGCAAATGTTAACATACGATAAATACTTACGATCAGGTCGGAGATGCTTACAGAACAGAACGCGTAACGCTTTTTATCCATAACAAAGGTTCTCATCAAACTTTTACTAAAAGCGTATTTGCTGTGTGCGACCGTATATAGCAGCCTCCAGTAGATGGACCTTTTTACACCATAATTCTCTTTTAAATTTTGCCTTAATTGTGGCGTCTTCGGTAAGGAAAAATGTCGCAGTTTTGGAATAACTTCCTTCTTCGGTGGATCTGTCTCCAGGACTGTTTTGTCTGCTCAAATTGACCCTTAGGGAAATGTGCTTAGATGACGTGGAACTTATTTTGCGGTAAATTTAAACAGGCTTTTTGTGTACCATCTATTGCAACCTACATTAGAAGGCTCACATAACTCCGACTAGCTCAATCCTCGGATGCGATACGGGTATGATAAATGTGGGATTGTTGTTTACTTCACTTTCGCATAAAGGTTTTAGGTTCACACTTAGAAAGAAGTATTGGGCGCCAAAAAATTTATTAAATTGTTATTTTTTACATACATCCAATCATGTAATTTATGGATTAAGTTAATTCATTAATTATGAAATTAATAAAAAAAGGTTTATCTACTATTGTAGTTCGTTAATGACACTTTATACTGAAATATCGAATTAGAGTTTATATCAATTTATGACTTAAGTTATTTAATTAATCATGAGTTTAACAGAAAGGTTTACTTTTCTCTTCTGAAATTCTGCGTATACAGGTCATTTCGGTTGGCGAATACTGGTTGTTAAATGATTTATCGGATAATTTACATATCTAAAGTAGAAGAGATGCCCATTATTTGACACATACATGCGGTATAACATTCAACCCTAAGTGACATTTACAAAATATAACCTGTGGTTATCTACTTGGTTTCTTTTAACATTACTACTGAAAAGGTAATCAAATGTTCTTATTATGAGTACATTCTTATGAAGTTATTGACGGTAGATTAAATTTCATATGTTCACTTAAACTTGTAACTTTGGCATATTTATGGTTATGACTTAATTGAAGAGTTTCATACAATTTTCTGCTGTTTAGGACTGACCTAACAAGGATAAGTCTATCCTATGCAGCCAGGAACTGCTGCCTTGCTTATCGAGTTGAACTCCTGGTTAACAGGAAATATTTTCGTCGCCGGATTAATAAAGAGGGTTTTTGGGGTGAGGAATTCTTAACGAGGTTTAGTACTGGTCTAACATTATCGTCTATGGTCGGGTGGCCACGTTGAGTAGAGATGGGCGCGTGAGTGAGTTTTCACTCACATCACGCACGTTTCACGCTTGCTTTAAACACTCACGCTCACGCACGTTCACGCTCACGTTCACGGTGTGACACGCCACTCACGACGTGACACGCAGCTTTTATTTCAAAATTTAAATTCAGATAAAACAGAATGTTCAAAATTAAAATTAATAAAAAAACCCTAAACAGAACTAAAAATATGTTTTGCACATGATATAATTTACGTAATAAGTTGCAATCAGAATAGTTGACACAAAAAGAAAAAAATGAAAATTGACTACAATAACTTACGACAAGGGATAAATACTGATTTCTCTCAAATAAATTTCTTGCAGCTGTCTTCAAAGACATTAGTCCTATAAGACATTACTTTTAATACCAAAAGCTGTCATTGGAATTGACGTTTCCCATATTGGCATGACTGTAAAAGGTATATGTTGCTAGGCAACACTTTTAATTCGAAGGTTTAAAAGTACTTTTACGTACAAGGATCAACATTTTCAGCGTTAAGGCGAGTATACAAAACAAAACATTACTTTTATTAGAATAATAAGTTCATCTACACAATAAATTGGTTCAAAAATAAAACGTAATCAACATTTTCAGTGTTAAGTCGAGTATACAAAATGAAACATTACTTTTCTAAAAATATGTTCACCCGGAGCACCCTGCAGTTTTTTATTCGTTACTAGAACGTGAGATTAAGGTGAAACGTGAATCACGCCTTGGAAATTTTTGCTCAAGTTCACTCACATTCACGTCACGATTTTCAAATATTAGTCACGTTCTCGAGGTGACACGCCGTGACCCGACGTGATACGACTGTGGTCATGTCACGCGCGCATACCTAACGTTGAGACAGGTGCACCTTGAGACAGATACGATAATTTTAAATTTGGCGCTTTTAGGTGATACACAAGACGCAACTGTATTTTGGTGTGACACGTTGATTAACTGAGTGTGGGAACCAAAAATTGAAAATTAAAAGTTCTTTGGCCTCTTTTTGGATTTTACAACACTGAAGTATTTGCATGTGCTGACTTCAAACTAGCTTAAATGTTAGTAGGAGTTACTTTTTCCAAAATGTTTTAATGTACCTTTATTTGCTAAATACTTGCTTGTCAAACCTCATTACTTCTAAGTATATTGTGAAGTTAGCACCAAAATGGCAATGTCATTTTAATTACTGATCAAAAGGGCTACCTTGAGACAACAGTTTTGGGCCACCATGAGACACGTCCCAAGGTAGTGCAAAATATTTATTACAGTTTTTAAGCTATTTCTATCTGAACTAAGCAACAAATTCAAGTAAAGTAGCATCAAATTAAGCGCATTTTTTTCTATCAATTGATATCACTATAAATCCTATCGATTCAAGCGGCAAACATAAATCTGCGTATATACGATTTCCCATGCAATTTCCCTATGTTTGCATGTTGCATAGTACAATAAATATACCTTTTATGTCGTACATTGTTAAAATTTTTCATAAATAAACAACTGTCTCATGAAGGCCCACTCATGGGTTACAATGAGACATGATGCAGTGTTTAAGTGAAATATATATAGAACATAGTTAGACAAAAGCTAGAAAGTTCCCAATTTACCATTAGTTGAAAAAAGATATGTTGAATATGTGGTAAAAAATTTAAGCGCTTATCCCAGTAAACAAAGTTTAAAAAAAATGTTTTTGCAAATTTTGTCCCAACGTGGCTCACCCGACCCTACTTCAAATTAGGCATTCCAAAAGGCTTCGCCGACTCCGTGTGACCATATTCAACCGAATCATTGCGTTTAGTGTTCAAACACAATAAAGAATTGCAGGTGACGCAAAAATCTAAACCAAAGACACTTCCGTTAGGATATATACTAATCACCGATGTGTGTACCTACCAGTTAATTTGTAACTGCTTTTTCTATTAATAGTATGCCCAATGAATTAAATCTATTTGCCTGAAAACCCATTACTATATGATAGAATGCAGAATTAGATTAATTATAATCTTACAGATGGGAGATCTCAAATTCGTACATCCTTTTGAGCTGAGAAATAGCTCCTAACTTATTCGTCGCTGGACGCTATCAAGACCAAATTTGTTTTTATTACAAAACAGGAAGTGGTTTTCCTCTTTTATTTTAACTTGAAAATTTAAATTAGCCCTCTATTTAAAATTAAATACTAGATGAAGATTACGCAACCTGTATTTCTTTTAAGTACCATAAGTTGTATAACTTTCAGGTTTTGTTACAATTCAGAATTAGTGTATTTTAGTAGCGCTGACTGTGGAATGCTACATTTGGGACTTATGTCGTCGATGCCAACGGTGCGTCGAAGTCGAAAAAGGTTACTTCGAAGGACATTAGGAATATTTCTGCGCTATAGGTGCTCCACATCCTCTGCATTTCTTTGGTATCGTTTCATATTTGCTCTACTTCGTATATCTGAGCATGTACTCGGCAATAGCAATCTTATGACGCAAAAACTCTTATCCAGTAAAAATTGATATGTGTTTCTTACAGTGGTAGTCTCAACTCAATAGGCAGATCGCAGGTGGCAGTTAATGTATACAGTCAGAAATAAAGTAATGGATAAATTCATTAACTTTGTTAATATACATTTTTATGAAAAAGTCATGAAGGAGTATAACGATTTTAATTATAGAACATACACTACAACCGCCTTTATGTTGCCACGTCATTTGTTTTAAAAGCTATGTCGTCATCTACTTTTTTTTAAATGACAACCTGTATTTTATATTATTGATTTTGGTAGTACTTTTTATGTTGTTTTCATTGATATAAAATTTTCTAATGGTTACATCTGAAAAAATCCACAAAAATAGCCGTTAAAGTTTCAATATTAAAAACCAATAAAATGAGCAAAATAAATCTAGTTACCTACGTTTGATGAATGAAAGTCATTGACGGCACTTCCGTTTTTATTGAAATTTAAAAAAAAACAATTGCAAATGCAACTAGAAATTTATTATCAACTCCATTCAAAGTTAATAATGACGATGACTGTGTGAGATAAACATTGGAACCAAAAGAAACTAAATTGGTTAACAAAGAAAAAAAAACATTCAACCAAGCAAAGGACGCTTATTTTGTTGACATTTAGAAATGGTTTAATTCTGACATGTAATTAATCCTTTTTATTTTATTCACCGGTAACTAGATTTATTTTGCCCATTTCATTGGTTTTTCATATTTTAACTTTAAGACAATTTTTCTCGATTTTTTCAGATGGTACGTACATATTGAAGATTTTATACTGTTCTAAACGAGATAAAAAGTACTACGGCAATCAATAATAAAAAATATAGGTTGTTATTTAAAAAAAATCGATGACGTTATATCATGAAAAACAAATTACATAAGAAACTGAAAATCAGCTGAAAATACTCACTATGGTCAAAATTGCTGCACCTCTTAGATATTTTTTCATAAAAATCAATATCAACGAAGTTAATGAATTTATCCGTTACTTTATTTCCACACTGTATGTTAAATTAAGGAAACTTATTAAATGTTATTATTTGCAGCAACTCTCCTTTATAGAATTTTACATTTTTATGCCAGCTACCTAATTTTTAGCATACCTTGTTGCTAACTTTGTTTAGTTTTGCGTGAACTCGTCCAGCCCCTTCATTGAATTATTGAACTAGTGTAATGGTACTACGTATCTTCGCTCGACTTTCCCCAATGTGGATGACCAATGTGCTATGGAATTCATATCGTGTAAATTTCCAGCTCAAGGCAAGATTAAGAACATGTAGTATACAACCACGTGCAATCCGAAATTATAGCACAAGTATAGATTAAAATTGTATTTATAATTGAAGAAACAAGCTTTGTCGTTAACAGATTTGGCCTTCTCAATTCTACTTCTGGCGTTAGGGCTTAGCTCTGTTTGTTCCGTTGTCTCTTTTTCCTTTTGGGTTGTTATCTTGCTATAATGGCTTCAAACTCTCGTGCCAACTTTTGTGTACGTAGTCTTTCTGGAAATCGTCTCGTGTCTGCTCTCTGCTACTTTCCGATCTTATACATTTGACCACATCCTGTACTTCGCATATCTCACGGATCCTTTCACTATGTACCTTGTCACACAGACTTAAACCGGTAATGGCTCTTAGACCTTTAATCTTTGTGGCTCGGGTCATTTGTCTGGTTGCGTATTTTAGCAGTGGCCTTACACAGGTTTTATACATCTGGGCTTTTCTTTTCACCGTCATGTGTTTGTTCCTCCAAATGATGTCACCAAGACAACCAGATACCACTACGGCTTTGGTTGCCTGGGTTTTCTCTTTACTTCTGGTGTGGATATCACTTGAGAGACATGGACACCAAGATATTTAAAACGTTTTAGAAATAACCATTGTTTGTGTTTTCTGGGTAAAAACTTGCATGTTTAAAATGTTCTGCAGTTGTTTATAGTTTGAACAGCATGTGCTGTAAATCGTCTTCATCCTCGGTTGTTTGGACTACATCGTCAGCATAGCCTAAACTATGTAGTTTGCAGTGTTCCACTTTATATCCTATGTTAGTGCTTTTAACGCTCTGGTTCATGATAATGTTAAAAGGAGTGGGGCTTAAGCTATTACCTTGTCTAATGCCACGTGACATGGGAATTTTTTCCGTTAAGTTTGTTGCAGATATTCATTCCTTTCTTACTTTTCGTATTTAGTTTTTTTGTTATACGTGTCATCCGCCTATCTGCCCATCGAAAGTCAATCTCTTGCAGTATACTTAATACATCATTAAGAACTATTCTGTCAAAAGCTTGAGTGAAGTATAACGAAGCAAAGGTAGAAGGGTTTACTAAACTTAGTATACTTTTCTGTTAGAGAGATGCTTTTTTTAAATAATTAAAGAATATTACTCAGTATACATATTTCTCTATAGTTTTCTGGGTGTCGTTTGACTCCCTTTTTGAATATGGGTATGGCTATACCAGTTCGTCACTGGTCGAGTATATTTCCCGTCTTAAGTATTTTTTGGAGTAGGATGGTTATTTCTTTTATAAGTTCTTCTCCCGATATTGAATCATCTCAATAGTGATTAGGTCATTGGCTGGTGATTTTTTGCTTATAAGTTTTAATATTGCTCTCTTTATATTTTATCATTTCTTGTGTTTCTTGGCTACCTCAGTGTTCTGTAGAAATTGAAGATGATTGAATAGATCTTCGTTTATTGTATTACACTAAAAAGTGTTCGTTTTTTTTAGAATGAACGGATTCTATGTATAATTTTGTGACACTTTCTGTTTGTTGTTTGTGCTTCTTTACAGTTACGTTATAATGGAATTTATACAGAATTAGTTTTCGATCCGATTCTACATTTTCTTAGTTTAATGATCAAATGTCTATAATTTGGCAAGGATGTATGCTTCTATTCGTGATTATTATAGTCCAGCACAGCTTCTTGTCCTCTGGTATCAGTTGGTGTATACGTACTTATATTTCCATTGATGTGTGAAAAAGATGCTGTTAATTCTTAGTTCATTTCGAGCAAACATTGATGTTAGTATAATCTCCTTGATATTAACATTTCACTTTTATTATTTAACGGTTCTTTGTTATATCGCTGCATTACACTGAGTATCACGGTCACCTACCAAAGATGTCTTTTCGTTTGTAGATATTTGATCCAATACATCCTGAACATTGCTAATTAATAGTTCTCTTTCTTCTTGGGTTTACTCATATCGGATGCTTAGGAGCTTTTAATGTGAATTTTGCTTTTCTCAAAGTTGATAATTGTATGCATCACTCTTTTATTAATGTATGTCGTGTTTTTAATGTTTTGTTCGAACTTTTCGTGAATAAATAACTCTACTTTTTCCTATTTTTTCCTCTATGAAATGGTCAGTAGAAGTTATTTTTGCATTTCCTCCCGTTTCTTCGATTCTGTCGAAGAACATATGTCAATAATTTCTTGTTCTTTTCTAGCCCATGAGACGATACTGTAGCAGCTTATTCCAATATTGCTTTCTTTTTCCAAACTCGTTTTATCCGTGTTTCGTCCGTGTCGTTTATCCATGTATTCTGTCTTGATTCAAAGATACCAATAGTCCCTTGAGCAGTAGTTTAGTTTTCAGATGTGTAGATTGATAACCGGTTCCACCAACCCTCCTCCTTTATCCACGCTTGGGACCAGCAATGGCCATTGCCGAGCGGCTCAATTCACTCAGCAACCAACCCAGGCAGAGTTCTCACATTTCATAGGTATGTCTAAAGTTACTTCACACTCGGAAAGAACGGTCAGAATAAAATTAAACTGAAATGAAGGAGACAGTGGCGAAAAGCTGTTTTAATACGTGCAAACCATAATGCATTATTAGTAGTTTATTTATCAAGAACGAAAAGTGACATTTTAAAGGACGAGAAAGTTGTTTACGGTCGAGGCGTCAGCCGAGGACGGAATTACTTGCGAGGACCTTTAAAAACAGTTTGCCATCGTGGTGAATACAACGGTTTATTTCATACTGCAAATTTAATTAATTTTAAATAAAAAGTTGCAAATCATTTTAAATTTTATGTCAACAACTGACGTATAATTTTAAAGTACTTGAACTTTAATATTTTACTTTAAAGCACTACGACTTTAATGTTTCATTTTTTTGTACCATAAATAAGTTTTCAAGTTCTTGAACTTTCAAATTTTACTTTAAAGTGCTAATTAACTATAAATAACCACCACCATTAGCCAGCTGTACCCAATAGATTTTAATAAAAAATATTTAAGATAAATTAAAGAACTATTTTGCATCGTATTACAACTGCTTTACTATGAGTTAACGGCAATAAATAATGTAATATTGAAGTTTGAACAATAGCGCTTCTTCTTTCAAAAAAGGAAACAAGCTACATTTTCTAGTTGAAAACATTCTAACATGACGACTAGGATACTGCTAATTAATTTTTAAATATTTTCATTAATAGTATATTATACATCAAGGTAGCGAAGCGCAGTATTATAAGACGATTCGCTACCGTGGTGTATATACTATTTTTTGCACTACCAAACAGCTTAATACCTAAATTTCCAACAAATTTCGAAAATATTTTAACTGTCAACCTGACAATACAGCTCTTTAAAACGTCAAAATTAAAATAGTCATATTTGGTAACTTAGCAATTTATTAGTTACCACGGTGAAAAGTGTTTATTTTACTTTCTCTCCCTTGGTGGAGAAAATCAACTTCACGACCTAAAAATAGGCCAATAACGATGAGTTCTGAGACTAGTAGTGCAAAAAAGTATTTTCTATCTGACACAAATGTATTTCAAAAAATATATAAAACACTCCCGCTCCTAAATTCATTTTCATACCTCTCAGAAGAGACATATTTCGCATAAAGATGTGCAGAATTGCACATTTACTCTTACTGAACACGTTTTCTCGTTCTCGACGATTGACTTCGAAACGGTAGCTTGTATAACAGTTGAACTGCTTGTCCCTACAACGTGTAACGTGTGCTTGATTTGAATTTGAATTGAGGATATCGAGTCGCATCACGTACCAGAGCAATGCTCTCGATATCGAACTCTGAACTTGGAAAAAGTCGCGCCGGAAAGTCCTTATTTTCGTTTTGTTCTATGCAAATTCCCGGTAATGTCTTTATAGGTGTGTTTTATGGTCGGTGGTGCTGTCTAAATTGTAAAGACATAGACTAGATGCTTTAGTGTAGAGTTATATTTTCTAGAGACGTGATAGCAGAACAGGATTTTTCATATATTTCAGTTAGGCACTAGACACAGAGCTAGTTAGTAAATACGGAATTGTATTTTTGAGAACATTTGTTATAGCAACAATTAATTATTTTTTTTATTAGAACAAATTTTGGTTTCAGTTAGAGAGCATGTAGGGTGTAGTGATTTTTGTCCATACAATTTCCATTTATTTCTTCTGTAACCGTTGTTTTTCTCTTAATCCGCTTAACATTGTTGCTTTTCTTCCAAGTAATTTTGTAGTAACGACTTCAATTGGAATATTAGCTAAATTTGTACATGCTAATGACTTTTAATGCTTTTCAGATTGTCAGTCATTGAATAGTTTGTTACCTTGAACAATCTTAAAGAGGTCTAATATCTAAGCCTGAGAAGTGAGTATTAGAC